>JASANQ010001285.1:0-170590 GCA_030849645.1 Wallacemonas sp. Wsd | reverse complement strand
CCATTTCGACTCACTCGCTTCCGCTTTGGGATACAGCCCCTTGTGCACCGCGCGGGCTCCCCGTTGTTAAGGGGGGGGGCTTTTGCAGTGGGCACGAACAGAGAAAGCTCTCGCGCAGTGTAATGATTATCTGCAAATGTCTTGTGATCATGAATATACTTTGCGCGGCGGAAGGGCAGTTTTGACATTTGGTCTTGCTTGCATGTGGAAAGGATGAAAGCGTAGAGGAGTGGAGGAGAGCTGTGTGCGTGTCGGGGAATGGGATGCATGGAGGAGTGAGCAGTGGCTTTGCAAAATCGGCGGTGTCAGTGCACGCCCTTCTCGTCACCACGTGACGGCGAAACGGCGTGACCAATATGACGGTCTTTGTTGCTGGACACTCTCGCACACAATACAGGGACGGACAGAAACACAACAACAACAACACCAACAGGCAACGTCGACGGGTGCCGAGGTGTGGACGTAGTTGATGAAGGGCAACTGTTGTGACACCTACGAGGTGTAGTCGAGGAAAGAACCTTTGGAATATGGTCAAGACTGGCGTTCAACAAGAAGAAGAAGAAGAAGAAGAAGAAAAAAAAAAGAGGATGCTACCAGGATGATAATCGTACAACGCGGACCTTTTTTCTGTTTTTTTTTGTGGTTGTGCGGGAACACGCACACAGAGTCCTTGTTTGCACATGATCACTTGCATGCCCCTCATAAACTGCCAAAGCAGCCACGTGATTTAACGGAACAGACTACGCTGCCGCAAGAAAGGAAAAAAAGAAAAAGGTACTGTGCACATGTAAAGAAGTATGGTGTTGCACTCACCGATGCTCGAGAGTACACTACAGAGCGCAGCGTGCTTTTGTTGTTCCCTCGCTGTTACGCTCCATCGGATTTGTTGTTTGTTTTTGCGCACTATTGTTTCTGCGCGCCATGCGAGGTCCACCGTGCTGTCAAGCACACGCACAACCCTACATGGCATCCATCTGGGCATTTGTGACATAGTGCGACCCGCCACCACAACGCCAGCCGTCGCCCATGGGAAACCACGCGTAGCCGACTGGGCATAAGCCCCGAAGTTTCACCTGCTTGGCGGCGAGCTCCTGCTCTTTCTGGCGGCGTGCCTCTTCCTCCATGGCGCGCATCTCCTCAACGACACGGATAGCGTTCTGCATTCCGGTCAGCACCGTCGGAATCTGCGGCTTGAGCTTCTTCATGACGAGCTCGGCGGACTTGCCTGTGCTGGCCATGACTGGGTCGAGAATCTGCGGGGGCAGCCGGGTGCCACCCCGCGCTGCCTCGAGAATGACCACCAGCTCCTGACGCTTTTCGTGCGACTCGTCGTAGCCGGCATTTTTACAGGCCTCGAGAAGGGCCGCAAAGAACGGGTCCTCGTCGTCATCGCCACCGTCCACGGCCACCCGTTCTTCCTCCACCACAGCTTCCTCCACCTTCTCGGCTGCCGTGAACTTTGGCGCCACCGAGGCGGCATCGCGCGTCTGCACAGGGGGTTGGGGCTTCGCCGCCACAGGTGCGACCGACGACGCAGACGGTGTAGGTCGCTTGACGCGCCACAGGGCCTCCACCGCGGCGATGTCCTCGACCGTCACGGTGCGATCGCGCATCGCCGCGGGATTGGCCGCCGACTGCGTCATGCGTCGCTTGCCCTGTGCATCGCGCACAAGGCGGACGGTCTCGGTGCAGTCGCGGCCGTTGCCCCAGCCAGCGCGCGTGCGGAGCCAGGCGAAGCATGTACTGAGCTTCGCTTCCGCTTCGGGCGAGACCTGAAGCCGGCTTTCGCGAAGCAGTGTGTCTTTGGTGAACCGCACGCAGTCTTCGGGATCCCAATCGAGGAACGTGAAGGACTCGCTGAAGCGGCTGCGGAGGCCGGCGTTCTGCGTCAGCAGCGCGTCCATGTCCTCCTTGTAGCCCGCCAGAATGACGACGGTCTGGCCCTTGTGCTGGTCGGTGGTCATGAGATAGAGCAGCTGCGCCAGGGCCTCGTCAGCGTAATGTGAGTTCCCAATCGCGTAGGCCTCGTCCACAAACAGCACGCCTCCAGCGGCCTCCTCCATGATCTTGTTGATGACGTCCTTGGTCTGGCCAAGGAAGGAGCCGAGCAAATCTTGGCCGGCCTTCTCGACCACCTTGGCCGAGCGAAGCAGCTTGAGCGACTGCAGGACCTTGCCCATCTGCCGTGCCACGGTCGTCTTGCCGGTGCCGGGGGAGCCGAGGAAGAGGTAGTTCTTGACGTACTGCTCGCGTGCGTTGCCGTCGTCCTCCGCGAGAAGCGCGGACCTGGCCATGTCCTGCAGCGCTTCTTTGATGTGCTCGACCTTGTACAGCGCGTCCAGCGGCTTGAGGGCGGCGGGCACGTCGGGGGCCTCGTTGGTCAGGCCAAAATCGGCCAGACACAGCTGGTTTCCGTTCGGATCGCGCGCGAGCAGATTGGCACACCCCTTGGCAACCAGCGTGGCGATGAGACCCGCATTACCAAAGTGCGGCTGCTTCCGCTGCCGGTCGGTCTCGTCGAGAATCACCTGACGCTCGGCGCGGCTGAGGCGCACGCGCTGCTTCTCGAGCGCCGATGTCAGCATGCCGTCCAGCTGCGCGCGTGTGTAGTCGGTGAACTGGAACGCGGTGTCCATTGGGTAGCGACGAGAGAGACCCGGGTTGGCGTTGAGCATGTCCTTCATTTCGTCCTCGTAGCCAATGAGCACCACGGCAATGTCCTCGCCAGGTGCGCCGTGCACCATGCTGACGAGCGTGTCCAGTGCGGCCTTGCCGAACGAGGAGGAGCCGCCACCGCTGCCACCACCCACGGCACCGCGACCGGTGCTGTAGAGGGCGTACGCCTCGTCAATGATGAGCACCTTACCTTGGCACAGGTTGACGAGGTCACTCGTCTTCTTTTCCGTGCCGCCAACGACGGAGTCGATGAGGTCCTTCGGCTGCCGCAGCTCCCAGCCGCCCTTGGACAGCAGATCGAGCCCCTTCAGAATGCGCCCGTACAGCTTGGCGACGGTCGTCTTGCCGGTACCTGGGTTGCCCAGGAAGAGGCGGTTCAACGGCACATCGAGCGGCTTTTCGCCCCTCAGCTGACGATCGTAGTTGAGATCGGTCAGCGTCATCAGCTTCTGCACCTCGTTCTTGATGGCCTCCAGGCCAGTCAGGGCGTTCAGCTCGGCGATGGCATCGAGCAAATCCTGCGGGCGGGCCTCGCGCGGGTGCGGCCCAAGCACATCCTCCATGATCAGGCACAGCTTTTTGCGGTCCAGATCCGGTCGCACCATCGCGCGCTGCACGGCGGCCTCAAAGGCGTTGCGCACGGCCCTGGCGTTGCCAAAGCCCTTGCGACCCCTTCCGCGAGCAATCCGGTGCGCGGCCACGGTGAGGACGTCGTCGTCGATCCTCCAGTGCTTGGCGCGAACGGTGCTCTCAAGGATGGCCTGAATCTCGTCCTTGTCGTAGTCCTCAAAGTCCAGCACGTGCGGGAAGCGGCTCGGGAAGCCCGGATTGGTGCCGAGGAGACGTGTGTCGAGGTCGTCCTTGTACCCGGCCAGCATGATCGTCAGCGAGGCGCGCCTGTCCTCGGCGGCCACCAGGAGCTGGTTCGTGATGCTCGCTCCCGCCCCGCCCTTGGCCGGGTCCAGGGCGTAGGCCTCGTCGATGAACAACACACCTTGATCTGTCGCGTCGATGAGCTGGCTGGCCTTGTCCTCGCCCATGCGGACGAGGCTGTCGCCCGTGGTCTCCTCAAACGGGCCGCCGCTGCGCTCCTTGTCGAGGCCCTGAAGAATGCGACCCACCAGCTTGGCCACGGTGGTCTTGCCGCAGCCCGGGTTTCCTTGCAGCAGAAAGTTCTGCGTCATGGGCACGCGCTTCTTCGCCGGCAGTTTCTGCATGTCCAGGATGGACCTGAACACACTCAGCAGCTTCTCCTTGACCAGCCGCAGCCCGATCATCGCGTCGAGCTCCTTGATGGCCTCGCGCGCATCGTCGTCGTCAATCTCCTTGAGAAGGCCCTCCCACATAGAGGGCGGCTTCACCGGTGGTGGGGGACGATTGTTCGCGTCCGTGACCGCCGGAACGGGCAGGAGGTTCGACTGGAGGAGCGGCTTCGTGTAAGTGTCCTCGCCTCCGTGCACACCGGCGGCGCCAGGGAGCAAAAGCTGCTGCACGGTCGGGTGCAGGCGCGCACGGCACAGGCACGACGCGCGGAAGGCCTCCACGGCGGTGCTCGACGTGGTGGCGCGCCACCGGTTCCCAGGCACGGCGCGGCGCATTGCGCTGAACTGATCCGCGTCCTCGGTCGTGTAGAGGCGTGACAGAATCAAGAGCACGACGGACAGAAGCAGGGCAGGGCGTGGCTGACGAAGGGCGGCGCTCTCCGCAGTCGTGGCATCGTCGGCAGGGCTCACACACAGCGCCGCGCGGACGTGTGTCTGAAGCGCCTCCAAGGCATCGTTCTGATCGCTGGTGCGCTTTTGCAGCACCGCCCCGGCCGACGACGGCGTTGGCCAACTGAGCGCGAGTGCCGTGAAGAGGGGTGACAAGGGACAGTGCTTGTACGCGCGCTCGGTCAGTCGCAGCGCCGCCTCTGTGTCCGGCGGCTGTGCACTCAGCGCACGCATCACCTCCTCCACCATCTCGTCGGCCTCCGCCGGACCGGCGGGGTCGTTGAGCACCAGTGGCGTGCTCCAGCTGTTCGCCCGATTCATCTGCAGGCACGTCATGGTCACGTCGTCGTCGAGGCCAAGCACGTGGCACAGGCGCGACTTGAGCTCGAGGAACTCCAGGTGCAAGTACTCGGCCTGGTTCGACGCGGAGAGCGCGGGTGGGGCCAGGTGGAGCGGCAACTGACGCAGCTGTGGACTGACGTCAGACTCCCAAATGAACGACGGCAACACCGTCTTTGAACGTTCGGCGAAGATGCCCGTGTGCGTCGGGGCGGTGGCGAGCGGCGCAGGCGTGGGCGCCAGCGGTTGGGACGGCGGCATCTTGGCAGGGACGGCAGTGGCAGTGGTGGCAGTGGTGGTGGTGACGACAGACGCGCGCTGCGTCCTCGTCGGCGGTGCGGCCACGTGGCGGCTTTGGTGCTTGTCATCGTCATTGTCATTGTCGCTGTCATTGACCTCGCTCGAGGAGGAGGAGGAGGGGACGGCAGGGGCGGTGGGTCGCGTCCGCGTAGGCTTGCCTTGTGGCGGGAAAGGACTGCCCGGAGTGGCGGGCGTGGTGGTGGTCGTGGTCGCGGCGCCGTTGACGCCGGCGTTGGCTGTCGAGGCCGAACACGGGTTCGGGAAGATGTAGGGGTGCAGACTGCACGTCAGTGGCCCCGAGCAGAAGACCGCCGCGGGCTGCGGGCATGGGCAGCCGCAGGACAGCGTGCCCGGACATCCCGAGCCCACCGTCTGAGAAGCCGAGGCGGAGGCCAGTGGAGACGACGGTGACGACAGGAATGAGCTCAGGGCGCTGGGCATGAGGCTGGACCGCATCGGCATGCGCACATTCATCAGTGCCGTCTGAAGAAAGCCCGCGGTCGCCGGCGTCGAGGGCAGACCGGACAGACGCAGGGCACTGTGCTTCTTGCACGGCACATGGCGTCCGCGGTAGGCGCACTCACCGCACTTCCCGGCGCAGGGACAGCCGCAGAGAAGCGTGCTGGTGCATGGTGCGTCGCACAGGGCGGAGATCTCGCCCCTGCCCTGGTAGTCCTTGCACTTGGCGACAAACTCCTTGTTGCAGCGACGACACACCTCTGTGTGCTTGCGCGAGGAGGCGTGGGGCTCCGTGTGGCCGCACTTTAAGCTGCACCCGTGGCCGCACGGCTGCACCGCCCCACATTCGCACGTGCAACGCGGGTACGAGCCCTGGGTCTGCCGCGAGGCGGAGCAGGCAATGACCACGTTGTGCTGGCAGCCGGGCTGCTTGACGGTGATGCCCTCCTTGCACTGAGTCTGGGCGTGCGCGTGGTACACATCGCGAAAGGCGTGGCAGGGAAGAGGGCACACGTGGCCGCACGGCATCGCTTGACGACACTTGCCTTTGCAGTACGGGGCGAGCGCACGCTGACGCCCGTCAGGCACATCTGGCGTGGTGGCCATGTGCACGACCCGGCACGGTGCCGTGATCTCGTGTCCGCAGGCCGTCTGGCTGGCCGGCACGGTGATCATCGTCAGGCACGGTGGCGGACCGTTCCTTGTCAGCGCGTCGCAGTCCGTCTTGTAGGCACTCTGGCAGTGCACGCAGGTGCCGTTGACGACGACCTCGCACACGCCACACGGATCGCAGCATTTTTTGCCACACCGATGCGCGCACGACGCTGGCCGTGGCGGCACGCAATTGGCACCGGTGCGGGCACACTTGTCCTTGCAGGGCACGTCGGTGTGGTCGCTGCCGTGGCACTGGAGCTTGCAGCGATGGCCGCACGGCATGGCCATGGCGCACACGGCGGTGCACCGTCCAGCGGTGTACTCAGCAGCCGTGCAGAAGGTGAACCGATTGTGATGTGCCGGACACTCGGCGGGGAACGCGGTCACGTAGCGAGGACCAGCCGGCGGCGGCAGCGGCGGCGGTGGTGTCGTCGCAGAGGTCTCGTCCGCCCCACCGCCGACATGGTGGTCGGCCGGGCGTGGAGGACCGTTCTTCAACTGCGTCACCACATCGCGGTACAGCTGGCAGGCCTCCGTGAGGAGCGCCGCCGAGCCGACCATGTAGAGGGCCATGCGTGCACGACTGAGCGCCACACACGCGCGGTTCTCCTGCCTGAGGAAGCCCGGCGTGTCTGTGCGCACCGTGGAAAGAATGACAATGTCGCCCTCCTCGCCCTGGAAGTCGTCGACAGCGCGGACCTTGATGAGCGTAGAGACACCGCGCAGGCGCGCCTGCAACTTGGTCCGCTGCCCACTGTACGCCGTCAGCACAATGATCGTCCGTGTCGGGTTGTACCGCAGAAGATGCAACGTCATGTTCTCGACCAGCTCCACCTCGTACGGATTGTGGTAGCTCGAGGCACCCTCGTCAAAGACTTCGGCACGATGACGCTTTGCGCCACGCTCGGGGTCGTACGTGATGAGCAGCACGCGGGCATCGTCTTGCACGCCTTGCGGGGCCGGGATGCGGCGTGTGCTGGGATGGTCAATAATCTGCGCCGGCTGATCACCCGGTGCCTCGTTGCGAAGGTAGTAGGCGTGAATAAGACGGGACACCTCCGGCGTCATGCGCCGCTGCGTCGTGAGCGTCTCGTACGGTGCCCCGCAGCGAATGAGGCGCTCCTGCAAAGACACGGCAAAGTTCTTGCGCTCCAAGCAGTTCTCCTCCACCTTGGGCGAGAGCTGCTTGTGGTCGCCGATGAGGACGAGGTGCTCGAGGTTAAACGGAAGCGCGCCGATCAGCTGCGTCTCGAGGGCCTCGGCGGCCTCCTCCACCAGGAGCACACGCGGCTGCAGCTTCTTCAGCGCCGCCGCCTCGCTCAGAATGCCCGTCAGTGTGGCGCCAATCACCTTGGCCCCATGCAGGTAGTCGGACTTGGCCGTCGCGAGAGATCGCGCCGACTCTTCCAGCGCGCGAGGGACATAGGGATTGTTTTCCATCTGTGCCACAATCGTGCGAAGCGCGAGAAGGCCTTCGTGACGCGCCGTGTCGACGACGAGGCGGCGCTGGCTCTCCGACAGGGCCGTGCAGAGGCCCACGCTGGCGACATTAGGCGTGGCGGCCGCAGCGGGGGCACTGGTGTTCGTCCGACCAGCCCCTCCAGCCCCTCCAGCCGGTCCCAACGCGGTCTTCATGGCGTCCACCAGGCCTTCGTGGGCGAGGCGCGACTGATCGCTAAAGGCCTGCGCCGTCATGTCCAAGGTGAGGGCGACGAGGTCGTCGTTGGCACCGCTGCCACCTCCATTGGCCACCGCGCTCAGCCGCTGGAGGCGCTCCAGGCTGTCGTCGTCGTCGTCGGCGTCGTCCTCTTCACCGCTGTCACTGTTCACGTGGACACGTCGTCCGCGCGCGCGGTGGGTCGCATTTCCGTCTACCGCGCGTGCCGCCGCGGCGGCCTCGGCCTGGCGGAGCGCCTTGGCGAGTGGCCCGGGCAGTGCCGTGCCGCGCGCCGAAGGCCACAGAAATGGCAGTGACTGAGGACACTGCTTTCGTGCGAGGGCGTGGTCCTTCCACCACGGAAACACCGTCGCGGCCGAGCAGTGAAGGAGCGGCCTGTTCGCCCCCATTTCGTCCAGACACGCAATCGCGTCGTCAACGGAGATGCCACGACAGAGCTTGTCCATCTCCTTCTGCGCGGTGAGCGACCACTGTTGCATCATGTCGAGAATCACCTGCGTCTCACGGCTGGGCGGAGGGTTGCGGCTGGCGCGTGTGGCGGCCTGGTGCTCCGCGGCAGTTGGGAATGCGTGACGGTACTGGTGCTCGAGGTCCGACATGACCTTGTCGGACACACTGCACGCATTGCGCAGCTGATCACGGACCGGTACATCACGAATGTTGCGACCCGCCGCGCTCAGCGTCGCCGTGGTCTTGGGGAATGCGGCCGACACAATGCGGCCCACCGTGCTTCCCAGGAAGGTGCGAAACAGAGGGAAGAGGGTGCACAGGGCATCGAACTCGGTACCGTACTGCGTGGCCGACTTTTCCAAGTTCTCGCGCAGCTTGATGACCGCCGTGGAGGGCCGGAAGTTCGGCATCACCAGCTCCGCCATCGCCTCGTCCTTGCTGCGGCCACCGAGGCGCACCACGTCACCCTCACGGCGATCCGTACCCAGGTAGTGGCACACCTCCTCCAAAACAGCGTCCAAGGCGTGATTGGTGACCGCGGTCACCAAGATCGGGCCCATCCGCAGCTTTTCCGCGTTGCGGAGAAGAAGCTGAATGAACTTGGCGCCAATGAAAGATTTGCCCGTGCCGGGCGTGCCTTGCACAATGGCAACCTGGTGAGTGAAGATGTGGTGGAGGGCGTGACGCTGCGTGTCGTCGACAACGTGCGCATCGCGCATGGACGCATCGGCCTCACCGCGGGTCTTGGCCGCCTCCTCGCGCGCCAGCGTCCAGTCCTCACACACGCGCTGCCAGCTGCTGGGGTCGAAGGGGTCCACGATCGTTCCGGCGCCTTCGCGAGTGACAATAGCGCCGGCCACGTCAATACCACGCGGGCCTCGGGCCGGACGAACCACCGGCACCGCCCCCAAACCAAACAGATCGCGCCCAATGCGGTGCGCATGTGCGTCGTCGTCGTCGTCGACGTCATCGGCATCGGTATCGGCGTCGGCGGTGAGCGTCTGCAGGTAGCCGGGCGTGTGCGTGGTTTCTCCTGTGAAGAGCGCACGCGCCAGGGGCAACGAGGTCTCCTTGGTCACCAGCTGCGCGCCACGCACGTCCGGACGGGCGGCACGGGCACGGCCATCTCGGGGATCCTCGTCAACCACCACGTTGTGGGCTGCCTGAATGTGCTCGGCAATCGAGCGCATCGCGTTCGCGTGGGGTGTGTAGAAGACACTCGCCTCCACGGCGGTGAACAGCGCACCGGCGATCGCGGTCTGGAAGAACCCCGCCGCGGTAGCGGCTGCCGGTCCAATGACGGTCATGGGCTGGAACCCAAACAGCATCTTCTCCACCTTGGCAACGCCGCTAGCACCACCACCACCAGCATTGTTCTTGTTGCTCTTGGTGTTGGTGTTGGTGTTCGTGGCGGTGGCGGTGATGTAGCCACTGGTGGACCGTGACACATCGGGCACATTGCGCACAACGCCTACAAAGATGGGGGTGTGAGGGTCGAAGAAGGCCGGGCTGAGCGCGATCAGATTGCCGAACAAAAGGCGGCGGTCGCTGTGCAGGCTCTGCGAGAGCTGCATGGTGTAGCAGAGCCCGGCCTGCACATCGAAGCTGACACCCACGCAACGGACGTGATAGTACGGCCGCACGCGCAGGTCCCGATTCTCGTTACCCCTCTTGTACACGATCTTCTTCACACGCTCCTCCGTCTCCGCCATGGTGAGACCACCGCCACCGTTTTGAGCCGTGGCCGCCGCGGCCACGCTGGCTTCGCGCGCGGCCTGCCAAATCAACGCCATGCTCTTCCGCAGGCCGCTTCCGCATTCCGCACGCGCCAACTGAAAGAGCGTGAGCAGGTGCATCCATCCGAGGTGCGCAGGCACGGGCTCGCTGACCTGCACCACAGGCAGACCCTGATTGGCACGCACGAGCGCCGCGGCATCGCCTTGGTGGGCGAGTAGAAACGAGCCCGCGGTGGGCATGTCGGTGATGTCGGTCAGCACCTTGTGGCGTGTCCAGTCGGTCTGCAGCTGGGCATAGGGGACTTCGTTGGCACCATTGTGGCGAGCGGTTTGATTCATGTGCTGACGGCGCGCAGCGACGTGTGCCGCGGCGTCACTGCGGGCCTTGTCTAACCCGCTCGTGACCTCCGCCTGCAGGGTCGCGGCGGCCTCGCCAGCGGGTCCGTTTTTATGAGTCGAGGACTCCAGAAACGCACCCAGATAGACATGCACGCTCTCCAAAAAGGGCGCGTCAAAGAGCTCCGCACAGGCTGCGCCAGAGAGGTAGAGCTGCGAGAGGAAAAAAGTAAACGAATCAAGCGGGAGGCAGCGGCGGGCGTTGCGACCAAAGAAAAGCGCATGACCGCGGAAGCGGTCAAAATCCTTCTCGACGTGCTGCCTCAGGATGTCCACGCAGGGAGCACACACCCCAGACGTCGCCTTGTCGCCCAAACCGCCGAGAATCGCGTCGCGGTCTTCGGTGATGGCGTCGTGGATGGCTTCGGCGTTGTCCCGGTCGACCATAACGATTGACATGAAGTGCATAATGCCGAGTTGGCTGGTGCTCGCCACCTCTTCAGGTCTTGCACCGCCACCACTACCACCGCCACCACGGTAGTTCTGGTTGCCACCACGACCAAAGCCACGACCACCACCACCACGACCACCACCACCACGCTTGTTGATAAAGTCACGATCCATGCTTTTTTTTTTTTTTGCTGAGTGGAGACGAGACTGAAACGAAAATAGAAAACCGAAGGAGAAATTAAAAACAAGAAAGGGGGGGGGGTAAAAAAAGACTGAATGAAAGACACGCAATCGGGGAGGCAGAGAGACACAGTAAAGGAGTACCTCTCACAAAGTGCAGTGCTAACGCGCAGAAGTTAGGGATGAAAAAAAAAAAAGGCACTTAAGGGTTTTGAGTCCAGTCGTGAAGGCGTACGAAAGGGCACTGAGCAAGAACGTCTCACCGGAAATGTGGACGTGGAGGCTAAGGAGAGAGAAAGTGGGGGAAAAAGGACAAGTAAAGAGAATGAGGGGAAGTGAAGCAGAGAACCAAAACAACAACAACAACAACAACAACAACAACATGACATGTGGTCACGGGATATCTGTCAGGGAGGTAGTGAGCACAGACACACACACACACACACAAACCCGCAAGGAATTCAGTAGGCTATCCTTTTTTCATTGTTTCCCCCCTCCCTGCTTGTCCACGTGTGTCTTTGTTGTTGTCGGTCGTGTGATAAACAGCCGACCAACCTAGAACCGCACCTCGCCGTTCATTCGAGATGGCAACGACAGGAAACGGAGCAGGTCGGTGCTGGCAGAGATGAAAGCGGACAAGTGAGCATGACACACCTCAGTGCTCGATCCTTTGAAAGCAAAAGAGTCGTCACCTTGTCTCTTTGTGCCTTTCGGCTTCAACTTTTTGTTGTGCGTTTTTGTGTCGGCAGTGAGGTCTGTAGTCGCTCCTCGTGCCTGTTAGAAAAGGAAAACGGAAGTGGGCGTGGATGTACGAAAACAACAGCGACACACACACACACACACACACACACCAAAAACGCGAAACAAATCACTGAGTAGGAAAAAAAAAGGAAAATAAACGAAACAGAGGGAAACAAAAAATAAAAATAGCGTGACGGCGCTTATCTGTTTGCCTGTCTTGATGTTTGAAAAATGGGGAGCACGCACCGTTTCCTTTTTTTCTTCTTCAACGGCTTCAACGCGCTGGTGGCTCACTCCACCCATTACACACCGCCTCCTTCCACCCTTCCAGTGTACTCATAGAGAGATGGGAGAGAGAGAGAGAGAGAGAAGAACACAGGTGCAATTCCGGCGTATGGCACAAGAGCTCAAACCAAGAAAAAGATAACGGAAGAAAGAACAAAGTAATTAAAAGGGAGTGGCAAGGTAAACACTAGTGGAGACACAAAGAGAGGACAGTCACTTCGAAATTCAAACCACCGTGCGCTCCTTGATGTTCCTTTTCTTCTTCATCTTCTTCTCGTTTCCTTCACAAGCGCGCCCGTACTAGTAGAGAAAAGAACAGTGAGGATTTTTTTTTCCATGGTGCATTTTTTCTTTACTGTACGTGTGTTGGAAAGCACACAATGTGCACTTGATATTCGACAAGGGCCAAACGTAAAATCAATAAATACGATAATCAAAAAGCATCTAGAAACACAAGAAAAGGAATGAAATGGAATCGTTGTGTGTGCGCACGTGTGTGCGTGCGTGTGTGTGTGCGTGTGTTGTGGGAAAATGAGCAACATTTTGATCAACGGGACAAAAAAAAAAAAAAGATACACACGCCCAGAGAAACAGCAGGGCCGTACCTCAGAGGGTACGCGACTGTTCCACTCCTGACGCGCAAAAGAAAGATAAAAACGTTTTTTTTTTGGCAGTGGTAACGCGACTAGGGGTGCAATTGGCGAAATCAAAGCCCACGCTTGTTCTTTTGGGTGAAAACAAAGAAGAACGGGGAAAATAAAAATGTGATATATATAAAACAACGATGGATTGGAGAGGAACACTTTCGAAGCGATGTTTCGTTCGTGTTCAGAGTGCCACGCGTCCGAGACAGAGAGAGGCTCACCGTGTACTTCCATCTGAGAGCAGCAGAGGAGTCAAGTGAAGCAAACAATTGAGGACGGCCACAAGGCACGGAGAGAAAATAAAGAAAGAAAGAAAAAGGAAAACACAGTGTAAAACATATAGATGAGTGTCGGGCAAACAACTTGGTGACACACGATAAAAAAACAAATACGACAAAATGAAATGTGGCGGAGAAAAAAAAAAAAGACAACATATCAGTCGAGTGGAGAAGCAGCTCCAATCGCATGGCCATGTTGCCCACAAAGGAATTTTCTTCAGCAAAAAAAAAAAAAAAGAGCGAAGGCATATTTGAAAAAAGGAAAGGAAAGGGAGAAAAAAAGCACATGTACACACACACACACACACAAATACAAACACAGACACACACACACAACATGACATCTGGAGCTACATGTCCACGATGGCATCGTAACTGGGTATATTCACTGTTCTCACCCGAGTACGATTGCAAACAGGAATGCAGTTGTGTGATGGGGGATGGGGTAAAAAAGAGGGAAAATGGAAAATGTGCTGTCTCTGTGTGTATGGCAACACATGCACACCTACGGACGCGAAAAACCTAAAAAAAAAAAGCAGCGGCAACAACGCCGTCTACGATGGGGTAAACAAACGAATGAGTAAACGCAACAATCGTTTTTTTCTCTCCCCGTTGAACGGCGGCTGGCTACGGCGTTTGCATGGAAATCAACAATGATGGAGAACAGTACGCAACAAGAAGCCATAGGCAACGCAAGCAAACACGGCATGTACCACTTGTATGAAAGCACACAGTGGCGACTGCCCCTTGTCTCTGTCTAGCTTTGCCATTCTCTGCTTGTTGTTCTCAATGGACAAGAATACACTAGTCCTGGTCAGAAGTTACCAAATGGAAACACCAATAATTTGGAGTGTGCGTACGAATCGACAGGTGTGACTCAACCACCTCGTCTTTATGCGATTGTGGAGGTTTTGTCGACAAACAAACAAACACAACAGACAACAAGAATATCGCGCCGCACACGCAGACGTTGAACATGTGTGTTGATTCTTGATGTGGTCGCCCTTGTGTCGTTTGGCAACTTTTTTTTTCAATTGTCTTTTGATGAGGTCTCCGTCTCTCCATTCCGAAGAGGGGGAAACAAATGGGTAAAAGAACAGGACTGTCTTTTAGTTTTGAGTGTGTTTTGCATGAACAGACATGCTCGACACCGTTCTTTGCAGAAAGTCGGCGCTGACACGGATTTCAACAATCTGTGCTAAGGTCAGCAACAACGGGTTCTACTCTGCGTCCGGGAGATCCTGCGACTCTTCGGCGTCCTTCTCGTCGGCTTCCTTCATTGTTTCGTCGAGGCGTTCCATTGCCAGGAACTGTGCCTCACTGACGGAAGAAAGCAGCTCTTTCATGAGCGACTTTCGTTGGTCGAACAAGGCCTTCTGCGCGGCCTTCTGCGCTTCGAGCTGGGCCAGCCTCTTGTTCACCTTGTCCTTCGCCTCCTCGAGCTCCCGCTTCGTCTTGTCGAGACAGCTCAGCTGCTCCTCGAGCTGTGCGTTCTCGGCGGCCAGGCGCTCCGTCTCCGCGCGCTCCTTCTCGAGGTCCTCCTCGGTCTGGGCCAGCTCCTTGCGCGTGTCGTCCAGTTGCTTCTCGGTGTCCGCGAGCTTCTTCTCGGTTTCGTCCAGCTGCTTCTGCGTGTCGGCGAGCTGTTGGCTGAGTGCCGCGTTCTCCGCCTGCAGGTTGGCGATGTCATCGCGCGCCTTGTCCATGCCAGTCTTCTCGCCGTGGCGGTTCGCGTACAGTTTGTTCATGCCGGCGAACTCGCACGCGGCGATCTTGGCGTCGATCTCGTCGGCGGACACGTCAGACGGGTGCGTGATGTTGAACTTGGTGTGCAGGCTGCCGACGGCGAAGTCGACGTTGCTGATGTCGTCGGTGGACACGCCGCAGCACTCGGCAACGTCCGCAATGAACACCTGCTTGAGCTCGTCCGGGCGGCCGTTCACGACGACGTCCCACTCGTCTCCCTCGAAGTCGCGGCCGTGCGAGGACGTGACGTTGAGCGCGCGGGCCTGCGCGGCGGCCTGCTGGTCGGAAACCTGCTCCTCGAGCTGCGCGTTCTCGGCGGCCAGGCGCTCCGTCTCTGCGCGCTCCTTCTCGAGGTCCTCCTCGGTCTGGGCCAGCTCCTTGCGGGTTTCTTCAAGCTGCTCGCGTGTTTGGTCCAGTTGGGTGGCAAGGGTTGCGTTCTGTTTTCGTGCCGCATCCACGCGGCGCATGAGCTCGAGAATCTCTTCGTCAAGGCCATTCCGCAGCATGTCCCACTCGTCGACGCTGTCCGCGAACACACGGCGGAGGTCGTCAAAGTCGCGCTTCACCACATCGTAGTCGGCTTGCAGCGCGGCCAGCTCAGCCTCCTTGTTGGCGAGTGCGTCGTCGAGCTGGAGGCCGCGGCTGTGGAGCAGCGCACCATCCTCGGCAACACGTTCCACCTCAGCGCGCTGGTCCTCCAGTGCCGCCTCGGACTTGGCCAGCTGCTGACGGCTGTCCTCCACCTGCGCCNCTGCTCCTCGAGCTGCGCGTTCTCGGCGGCCAGGCGCTCCGTCTCCGCGCGCTCCTTCTCGAGGTCCTCCTCGGTCTGGGCCAGCTCCTTGCGAGTGGCCTCCAGCTGCTTCTGAAGGTCACTGATCGAGGCTCGGCTCTTGTTGTTTTCGTCGTCTGCTGCACGGAGTTCAACATTGAGAGCATCTACGGACGCGGAGACGAGGCGCAGAACATCCGGGCGGCACAGAGCGCTTGACAATGTGGTGATCCTGTCAGCCTTGTCTTGAGGGTTGGCGAGGACTTCGATAATCGCACTGTAAAGAATCGTGTCTTGCGCGTACCCTTGAAGTTGACGTCTGTCCTCGTCAAGTTCAGCGATCTCCTGCTTGAGGAGTTCGATTTGGGTTTTGCGCTCTACTGTGGACTCGGTGTCGAACTCTTCGTACACCTCGGGCGACTTGGGACTCTTCTGGCGTTCCTCCTCCTCAGCATCGTGGCGGAGCAGACCAAGCTGGGCTGCACACCACTGCTGCAAGGGGCCAACGGCCCGGGAAGCGTTGAAGGCCGCTTGCTCGCTGACGAGGCGGTCCCCATCTACGTAAAGGGACAAGAGCTCGTCTCGGCGCGCGGTGGAAATGGTGTTGCTGTCGAACTCTGCCACGTCCTTCAGGAAGTCGGTCTGGCGGATCACGCTTTGCAGAGACACCCAGTTGCGTGCAGCAATGCGAATACCCAAAATGTCGACAACGGTCTGCACGACGTAGTGGACATCGCGCGGCGGGCTGGGGTAGCGGACGACCTCACCGAAGTCGTTTTTGGGAATGTGCTTCACTTGCTCCTGGGCCTTTTTCACCTGCTTGACGAGCTTCTTCTTGAGGCGTTTCATCGGCGTTGCATCCCGGACTTCCTGCTCAAGCTCCTTCAGGCTGCGGAGCAGGTCCTCTTTCTGGCGCTCCAAGAGCCGCATGTCGGACGCGTCTTGCAGGCGTGTGACGAGGACGATATGCTGATCGTGAACGATCTCGTCGACTGTGCCAGTCTTCATGGACCACTCCTCTCCATCGAAGTACTCGTACACAATCGTGGAGCCGTCTTTCACAAGCGACTGCGTGCGGCACCGATCTGCAATGGGCTCCCAGAAATCGAAATTCACGGCCATGATTGCTTTACAAATCTCAATCAAAATGCCACAATGTGATGACTATAATGTGCGCCGACTACACGTGGGATGTTGTTGGTGAAAAAAGAAACAGTGGCTGTGCGAAAAAAAAAATTAAAAAAATTACTGAGTAACGATGAAAGTTTGATAGTGACGTCAAACGGATGCGTTCTGCGTTGTTTGCGCAAAAATGAATAGACAAACGTGTGCGTGTGTGTTTTTTTTTTTTATGTGACGAACAACAGACAGTTGTGTAGACACACGCACAATCATGTCGATACGTGAAGAGGTAGAGAGTGGGTGGGTGGGGTGGGGTGGGGGGATATAGTTGTCGTTGTGAGGAGAACGTTGTTGGTGGCGAGTGGTCACACGTTACATTGAGAGCGTTTCTAGACACATGTGTGAGTGCGAGGATAAAATGAGAGGACGCACGCACATGCGAGCTGCCTTCCATACCACATTGTTTTTTTAGAATTTTTTTTTGAGCTATAGTACTGCCGTCTCATTTATTTGTTGTCGTACTTCTTCTCTGGCGACTGTATCATTCTGTCATCTGGTAGCCCAAAAACTAAAAGCTAAAACCTAAAAACCAAGCACGAGCACAGGTTCGTTCACGACACGGTGTGCATTCGTGTCGCCAGACATGAACCGCGCCAAAGAAGAAGAAGAAAAAAGAAAAATAGCAAGACGGGCACATATATTGATAGACAGAGAGCAGCGAGGGGCCGCGCTTCGCAGGGTTCGTTTCGCTCAGACACCAGATTTTCCAAGTGTAGCACGTTCTCATTCGCGCTGCACACGCCGTTTTGTATTTCACACCCGGATGATGATTGTTCTCAGCGGTGGGAGAATACGTGGACACACACGTTGGCTCACAGCCAAGAAGGACCGACCACAACAAGGCAACGGCTAAGCACAGGAGTGCTGGCTGCCGCACTGAGAGCTGGAATGTTTCCCAGACTGGCAAATCAACTGAAAGAGACATTCTGCGCGGCGAGGGACAAAACACAAACAAACATCCAGCTCGTAGTTGGGGAGCTGGTGAGCGCGGCAGCGCAAGCGTGGTACTCAATTCAAGCACAGCTCATTCTCGTTGTTGTTGTTGTTTCTGTTTTTACTTTTGTGTCACAATAACATGACGTCGCACGCGTCTCCGATGTGAGTGGTGCTCTGCCAGCCAAATAGTCAAACTAAAAAACGAAAAGGAAAAAAGTAAGACGGAGATAGGTCGGCGACGAACAAATAACAGGGTGTGCGGAAAAGTGAAATGACAGTCATTCAGTTGTGCTCGGTTTGTCTGAAAGCAAAACGGGAGGAGAGACAGTGAAACAGAACCGATAGATGCAGTGCAGTTCAAAATTCGTGAGAGATCACGCAGAAACAAAACAGACATGAAAGACGTGGAAAAGTGCCAAAGGCAGGAGGCCACGACCGTGGAAAGAGAACAAATGCAAATGGGTGGACAAACAAGAAACACGCCGATGAACACCTTGACAACGTGACAGTTATCACACCATGTTGCTTCTTGATTTTCTCCGCAGCTGCAACTGCTAATCGTGCGACTCTTGGCGTTGAGGAAGGCCACGTCACGCGTTGTCGCGCTCGGCTCGCATTGTGCATGTAAACAGAAGACGGTGCCGCGCCTGGCGCGAGGCCTCTGTGCGGCACCGACGGCGTGGACCTTTTGGCCGGCGTGTGTGCGGGGTGTGGCCTGGCCGGGGCGGGAGGATGGCGCGGCGGGGGCATGCGGCACGCGGCATGCGGCGCGCTTGCTGGCCTCGGCGGCAGGTGGCCCGCGCCGCCCCCGCCCCTCGCCCCGACCCCGCCCCGCCGACCGCCCTCCGCGCTGGCGCAAAAGAGGTGCCCGCGAAGAAAGGGCACCCGCCGCCCCCCTTCTCCCTTCACACCGCAGGGCACAGTGGCGCAAGCTGGTGGGGCGAAAAGCTATATCTCTCGAAGATTGACATCAGCCTTGCGCAGGGAGAGTGCTAATCTTCTCTGTTGAGTTTCCAGGTTGTGGATGTCCCCCGAAGGGGCTCCAGTCAATAGGGCCTAAAATCGTTCGGAGAGGCGGCTTTGTGTCACTTACTTCTTCCCACACCCCATATGGTCTCTCGCAGTGCCTGCGGACCTGTCGTGTGCTCCTATAGTGTAGCGGTTATCACCCCGGACTCTGAATCCGGTAACCCTGGTTCGAGTCCAGGTAGGAGCAGTTTTTTCCCCGCCGTAAAAAGTGGCGCGTACTGACCGAAAAAAGTGCTCCCAACAGGGGTCGAACCTGTGACCTTGGGCTTATTAGACCCACGCTCTAACCGACTGAGCTATGAGAGCTTCGAACGGCCAAGCCACTTTCGCGGCCGAGGCGTGCCTGTGTCCGAGGGCAAAAACCGTGCTGGAGGTGGGGTTCGAACCCACGAAGCTTGCGCACAAGAACTTAAGTCTTGCCCCTTTGACCAACTCGGGAACCCCAGCGTCAGCGTTTCTTTCGTTTTCGTCTGGATCCTTTTTTGGACGCGCGGAGGTGGCAAAAAAGTGCTCCCAACAGGGGTCGAACCTGTGACCTTGGGCTTATTAGACCCACGCTCTAACCGACTGAGCTATGAGAGCCATGCTGACCTTGCTCAGTCCCAGTGGGAGGAAAAGGGGTGGCGGGGCACGTGCCGCGTTGGGAAGGTTAGTGGAGGGGAAAGAGAGAGGAGTGGAGGAAGTGGGAGAGAAGAGGTGGGTGTGCCGTGAGTGGAGGAGGCGTGTTGTTGTTGTTGTCGTTGTCCAACTCGTCGTCGTGCGCATGCGCCTCTTCTGTGCGCTGCCACTTGCCTCGCGGGCGTGACCGTGCTACGACTACTACTACTACTACTACTACTCCTGCTGTTCATTTTGTTCTTTTTGTTTTGTTTTGTGGCCCATTTACCGGTGTATGGAAAGGTGGTGTAGAAAAGATGGAAAGAAAAAGTGGAGGGCCTAGGGGAGAAAGAAAAGAAAGAAACGAAGAACAACAGAAAAAAAAAAGCGTCGAGACGCAGCCACTGCGAGAGACGGTGTGGATGTGTGCGAGACAGACCGTGTCGTGTGTGTTGTGATGTGGTGGTCGAGTGTACAGGTGCCATAAAAAAAGAAGGAAAATAAAAAAGAGGAAAATGAAAAAGGAAACACAACAAGGGATCAAAAAACAAAAATGAATTTGTTCATGGCAGTTCACTCGACACAGACACAGACACTCACACACACGCACTTACTTGAGGTTGGCGCACAGGAATCATTTTTCGTTTTCGTTTTATTTTTCTGCTTTGGCAAGGGGGGATATGAGCCGGCGTTGTTCTCAACACACATGTGGTAGAGGCGGGTTTGTCCCCAAGTTTCCTCATAGAACACAAAAGATGCTGACGTGAAGTGCCACTCATTCCAAACACAGAGCATCCCCTCCCAAAAAGCAAAACGTCCTGATGCACGCAACGCTCATCACTTTTTTTTTTTTTTTTGTTACTGTGCTCGCACACCCGTCTTTTCTTTTTCCACTCGCGTGCTTCTCGTGACGGAAAATAAAAAGAGATCAAATAAAGGGTTATGAGGGAGAAAAAGGGGGAAAAAAAGCACAGACACAGAAGCAGCGAGCCGTGACCAAACAACGGGGGACCGGTGCTCGTCTTCGTCTCTCTGTTTCCGAGTACTCTGCTTTTTTTCTTTCTTTTTTTCTTTTTTACGGCATGACTTTACGTTGTCCGGTGCGCGTGAGTTCATTCTAGGTGCTTCATTTTCTTTTTGTGCGTACCTTGTGCCGTTGCTGTGCGCCTCTCACACATCATGGCGTACACGTTTTTCCGTTGAGGGGGGTCGAGGTTCGTGGGCAACAAGGGTGCACAAGGAAAAGGGAGGGAGAACAAAGCATCAGCTTGGAAAAATAAAAAAACAGAGAAAAATGAATTGGAAACTATGGAAAAGAAAGAACGAAAGGAAAAAAAAGGAAAAAGAAAAATGGTTCTTGCGTTATCAATGGCAGACCATATTGTTAGAGGTGCTTACAGTTGTGTTTGCTTTCACCCTTGTCGTGTGCCCATCTCTTTGCGCGGTATAGCTGTTGCTCGCGGCGTCCAAATGGCGGCTAAGCCAGAGAAGAACGGGGAAAACAGAAAAAACAAAGAAAAAAAAGCACAAGAGCGGGCTGAAGAGAAAAAAATCTGGCACAAAAGTAAGTCTTTTTGATGTTGTAGCTGCGGAAGGGCGGGTTTGTCCCCAAGTTTCCCCTCTATGCACAGCACAGATCGACTTTGAAGAAGAAGGAAGCGAGGACACCATCGTTCTGATAAGCTCTGTTTCTTCCTCTGTCATCACACATTCACGTGTTTCTTTTCTCCCGTACCTTTTCCCTCCGTGAGGAGAGAAGAAAGGAAAGAGAGAAGAGAGCCAAGAGCGAAGGGGAGGAGGAGGAGAAAGGGAGAAAGTCAGGAAAGGGCCTCTGAATTGACTGGGAGAGAGAAAAAGAAAGTGTTTCTTCATTGTCTTGAATTGGTATTTAAAAAAAAAGTTACGGATTTCTTTGCTTGAAAGGCCTGCGGAAGAGAAGGTAAAAAGAGAGAGAGAAAAAAAAGAACAGAGCCTTTTGCATTCTTGATTTTTGACTATCCACTGTTGAACAGAAAAAAACACTCATACATACACACACACACACAGACAGACAGACAGACAGAGGGAGAGACAGACTGACACAGACTCTCTCTGTCTTTCTTTTCTGTTTCTACTGGGTTGCCGTTGGCTCGTTGGAGTCGTTGGACGTGTTGTCGGCAGCGGCGGCGCGCTTTTCTCCGCGACGGAGCGCCTCCGCGACCGTCATGGCCTCCACCGGCAAGTCCTCGTTCAGGCGTTGCGGCGGAATGAGGAAGATGGAGCACGGAATGATGAGCAGGGGCAGCAGCAGGTGACCCACAATCAGCAACCAGCGCACGTTGCTGAAGTCACACGGAATGCTTGTCGTGTCCACCGTCCACACCAGCTCCATCAGGAGGGACCCGATGGTGTTCGACATGGAGCTGCCCAGGTTCGAGAAGCCCGCCACGACCGCAAACACCATCGCCTCAGACCCACGCGGGCAAATGCGCGAGAGCAGCACGCACATCGGCATCCACGCCAGGTAGTAGCACACCTCGTACACGACGGCGTCACCGAGAATGTACATGGCGTGGTCGGGAATGCCAATGTACACGTTCCAGCGCTCCACCATGATGAGGTCAAAGAAGGAGGCCAGAATCTGGATGATCGTCGTCACGACAAAGGCGAGGCGGAAGCTGTGCTTGGAGAAGATGTAATTGAACGCGGCGACACCCACGAGACCCCCCACGTTGCCGATCAGGGCGGCAACTGTGTTGTAGAAGGTGTACGTGAAGTGGGGGCCATCGGGGAGACACTCGGGGGTAGCAAGGTAGAAGCTGTCGAGTGCACCGGGCAGCTGCAGGTACAGCACCATCTGCAAGTACGCGAACAGGTTGGCCTTGGCGATCATCATCGGCAGCGCCCAGAAGCCGGCCGCACAGCAGACAACCGAAACGGCGATGCACGCGTAGAGCAGATCCCAAGTGGAGCCAAGGATGGTCACGAGCGTCATGACAATAACCGCCGCCGTCACAATCCCGCTGTACACCATCACGCGCCAGCTACGGCGAACCATGTCCGTGTTGACCTCCACCACACCTCCGCAGCACGACCACACCCCCGCGTCCACCTGCGACTCCGTCGTCGTCGTGGACGCGCACTCAAGGGCCATGGGCACCAGGTCGTCGTCGGCGAGGTTGCCGCTGTCGTTGCTGAGCTGGTCCGCCTCCGCCCCGACAGTCGTCGCCAGCGCGGGCTGCGCCTTCGCGGGCTCGGCAATCAGCAGCCCGTCCTCAGACGGCGCGGTGGCGGCTTGTACCTCCGACTGCCACGTCAGGACATCCCGCGCGCGCTCCACGCGGTTCGTCTCCTCGCAGTACCAGTTGAAGACAAAAAAGGCAACGCACAGCACAAGCGCACCCGCAGCCACGTAGAGCCCGACCTGCATGAGGTTCGCATCGGACAAGGGGCCGTTGATCGCGCTGGCGATGAGGCCGCCAATCATGATCCACCACCACGTCCAACTCACCATCGCCGGGCCGGCAGACGGAAGAACGCGCATCAGGCGACTGAAGTGGCCTTCGGACAGAATGTCGATGTTGGCCATCGCGTAGCTCGCGAGAAAGCCGAACCCGGCGGCCATGTCCGCGCTGGACGGCTTAGCCGGGAGCAGGGCGTAGCCGAGGAGGAACGCCCCACCAATGAAGCACGCACCAAACATGTACCACCGCTTCGTGTAGCCAAAGAGGGCAAACGTGTCGCTGATCATCGCGGCGAAAGCCTTGATGGACCAGCCCATTTTGGAAATACCAGCGAGACGCTGGTAGCGCGTCGCGTCAATGCCGTACCGACCGCGGAACATGGGGTACCGCGAGTAGGTCAGCATGTTGTTGGCGATGCCCTTCGCAAAAAAGTAGACGATGCCGAGAGAGGCCACACACTTGGGTCCGTAGCTTTCCGCGCTCTCCCCAAAAAGGGGGATGTTGCGCATGGCGGGGATCTTGTCGAACAGCTTCGCGGCATCGGGGTGGACGTACTTGCAGGGGGCGGCATCCGCCGTCACAGGCGTGGCGGTGACGGAGGCGTCTTCAATTTCGCGGGTGTCAACAGACATTTGCAGGGGAGATTCGGAAGGAGGAGGAGGGCTCTTGGAAAAGCTGAGGGACGAAGAAAGAGGGGTGTGTTTCGGAGGTGAGTGACTTGATGGAGTTGTTTGAGTCGGTGTTGAGTAGTTGTGTTTTTAACGAGTGAAATTAGTCTTACTGTATGTGTAAGGAATCCGAGAAAAAAAGAAAGAAAGAAAGAAAGAAAGAAAGAAAGAAAGAAAGAAAGAAAGAAAGAAGATGGAAGAAGAAAAGGCAAATGCGAAAGAAAAAGAGAACCCACAAGTGGAGAGAGAGAGGGAGTTGAGACAAAGTGAAACGTTCGAAAGGGAGGAAAAAGAAAAGACTACAAGCGCAAGCGCACCGTTTTGCTTCTTTCTTCGACGGAACTCTCACTCAACAATTTGTGAGTGAGCGTCCATCACGGAAGAGGAATCCAAATATACTGGGAGGCAATGAGATCGCTGAACGGAAAAGGAAATGAGAGGGATGCCGTATCGCACCACACGCGCCACACATGGCATAGTTTTTTTTTTTTTTTATGTCTGCGTCTCGATTGTTTGTTAATTTGTTTTTGCTTCTTTCTTTAAAAGCTTGAAAGGTGTCTGTGACGAAAAAAAAAAAACAAGAAGGGTTTAGTGCGTCATCTCACTGAAATGGGGCACTGGGCGGTGTGGTCCCCCGCCCCTCCAGGTCCAATTCGGCCGCACGCGCCGCGAGCGTGTCCTGCGCCTGGTCCTCGCCAGTTTTATCATCGACTTCTCCAGCGGCATCGCGAAGCTTGGTAAAGTGCGCTGCCGCACCAGGACGAAAGAGATTCAACAGAATCGACCCGGCCACACCCACATTGAAGGAGTCCACCATGCTGTTCGGCACAGGCAGCGAGAGAAGCTGGTACGGCACGGTCCAGCGACCATCCAACGCGCGCAGCCCTTGCGACTCGGAGCCCAGCACCACCATCGGCCCCAGCGGAAAAGCCTGACCCCACGGCGGCGGCGAGGCCCGATTGGCCTCGGCAACCGGCGGCGTCGAGGACGCCGACGCCGCGCGCTGGCGGTTGAAGCGATGAAAGGCGTGCGCCACGTGAAAGGCCGGCTCCGCGTCCTGCGACGGCACGGCGAGGAGTGGCAGCAGATGGTGCTGCGCGGCAATCGCGCTCAGCAAGCTCACGCACGCCGCGCCATCAGCCCCGTCGCCGGTGTACAGCTCGTGCAACGTGACGTGCGGTGATAGCACGGTACCATCGCTGGCACGCAGGACTTTTTCGTGGAACGGGTCCGTGCAGTTCACCAGCACGACGCGCTCAAAGCCGAGGTCCACGGCTGCGCGAATGAGAAGCCCCACGTTACTCGGAATGCGCAACCCGACGAGCACCACCATCGACGACACCTTGGACGCACCCGGCGCGGACACATCGTGGGCGTGGTCCTGGGGCGTGTCCGTCGCCAAGAGCGCGTGCACCGGCGGAAGGCGTGTCTCCGGTGCACACGGAAACTCGGCCGCATAGCCGTCACTGTACTCGGCACTCAAGAGCGCGCGCTTCACCTGCACGGGCGCGCAGCGCACCACCACCGAAGGCAGCGCATCCTCGAGGCACCAGGCCGGGACCACCGGCTCTGTTTCGGGCACGTACACGACCGTCGGTTGAAGTCCGTATTGCCGCCAGACGCGGCGAATGGCGCTGGCCCCGCCCACCACGCACGCCCCATGCGTGCGACGCGCATCGCGACTGGTGCGCAGGACGCGAGAGAAGGCCCACAGGTGCTGCGCGGTGAGTGGCGCGTCCGCACTCGCGGCGGTGGTGGAGGCGGACGAGGAAGAGGAAGAGGTGGAGGAGGAAGAGGCCGCTGCTGCCGCCACTGACACGGGTAAAGGGGCGTCCAGACCGTCGAGCACGACAGGCCTGTTCAGACGCCAGCGACCGGGCCCCGTCGAGGAGGACGGCGACACCGCCGCCATGTCCTCCGCCACGGCGCGACGCGGCAGCGTGTGGATGGTGTCACTTTTCAAGAGACGGGCGATCCGACGAAACATGAGGAGAAGAAAACGGAACAAGATTTCCTTTTTTCTTTTCTTTTTTTTTGGTGTACCTGCACGTGTGCCAATTGTGTGTATGTATGTGTGTGTATTTTCACCGAGGGAGAGAGGGAGAGAGAGAGAGTGAGTGAGTGGGGGAGGAGGAGGCATGAAGGCAAGAGTGTAAGCGGATGCGCACGAGTCCAAGAAATCGAAGGAGACAGTACGCGCTGGCAAAGCACGGAATGCTTTCTTTGCTTTGTGCCTCATTTTGCGGTTGCGCACAATATGGTGCAGCTCTCCTCTGTCTGTGAAAGCATGAGGACACACAGCACAGCGGGCATCTGTCCGAGAGTTGCCACGCACACACCGTTCGCATGACTGTATCCACAACAAAAAGTGCCGGCCCTTTTTTCCCGATTGTGTAACGTGTGTACCAAGTGCACAGCAAAAGTGCAAACAAATGAGCAACAAGGAAAAAACAAAATTCGCAACACCACCGCCGTCACATCAGCAGCACAGAGCGCTGCCTAAACATAATAGTAGAGGAGAATCTCTCTCTTCACTCCTCTCTTTCTTTTTTTTTCTTAACGGAAGTTGGGATTGGAGCGGTAGCTGCGGCTCCACCCACCTGTGGCCGTTCCCGCGCGTGACAGGCGCACGTCCTCCATACCGTCGCTCTCCCTGTCGAGCGCCTCGCGCAGCTCACGCGGAAGCACATCGTGCGTGAAGTTGTCCCACTCGCTTTCCCGGCCAGCGCGGATGTTCTCAGCGCGGTCATCATCCCGCGTTCGTCGACGTTGCATGCGGCGCTTGCGCTCCTGACCTTCCTGAATCACCTTGGACAGCGTCAGATCTTGGCGGAATTCGCGCTTTTCGCGACTCTTGCGAGTGACGAGATAGTCAGCGCGGTGGTGCCACTGAACGTAGGTTTCTTGCAAGAACTGCTGCGTCTTGCGCTGGTCGTTGGTCAGGAGCCAGCAGAAATCGCTGGACGCGCGCTCCTCCACGCGGGACTGCAGCTCCGGACTCCAGAGAATGGTCGACGCGCTCGTGCCACCCGTCGAGTGGTTGCGCAGTCCACAACGCTGCCGTTCTTGGTCGTTCATAAAGTTGGCAAGGATCTCAGCCTGGGGGACGGGCGGGAGCGTGAAGGTCAGCTCCGAGAAGAACCACTCCAGCCGCGGCACGCACTCAAGCTCCTCCGCGAGGGCCATGGACTGACCGAGAAAGTTGTACTGCGCAGCGTGGTTGAGGAAGTCGAATTGCTTGCACACGCGCAGCTCCTCCTCCGCGCTCACCACCGAGCTGGGGTAGAGGTACCAGCCGGCGGGTTCACTCGTCCACGTTGACGGCACCAAACATTGGCGACGGGGTTCCGCCCCTGCGAGGCATGGCAGTACTCGGCGAAGCATGGCGCTTTATTGTATACACACACACACACATACACGAGTGCAGAACCTACAAACCAAACCAAACAGCATTATCAATGTAGAAAGAAACGAGGAAAGGGGGCGTCAGGAGCAAGCATACATGTGTGTAGATGGTTAGGTAAGAGTGGATCGAGGATGTACATGCGTGAAACACGGACAGACGGGGGGAGGGGGGGGGGGGGAGGGAGCAACTAGCCGCGCGATCACGTGCTGTGAATAATGTTACACACTCACACACTCACACACGCACATGCAAACCCACCTTTCTTCATTCTTCAAGCGCAGAGAGATCTTTGTTTTGTCCCTTTTGTATGTTAAAAAAAAAAAACCGCCACGCCTAAAGACGTGGCAGCTGACGAGATGAAATGCAGCGAAACAAAATCGAACAAAGAAACAAACGAATAGAGACGTTGCAGTTCTCTATTCGTTTTTGTCTGTTCGTCAAAATGTGGACACACACATGTGCACCAACAGACAGACAGACACACACACACGCACATTAGGCGGATGTCAGACATGTTGGGCACAGTCCCAAATTCTCTCGCACGTAGACATCACACAGAGCGCAGCGCCAGCACTGGCACGCTGTGCATTGGACCGACGCTCGACTGCTGCTGCTGCTGCTGTTCGGTTCCTTCTCCGGACCGCCCTCACGGACGGCCGCCTCTGCGGAGGCTGTCGTCGGTCGAGGCAACGGTTGCTGACACGTCACGCAGCGGCACGCTGTTGGCTCGCCACTGATCACGGATGCCTTGGGTGTGTCGAGTTGAGGCTTGACTGTTGTCACCGTTGATGTTGTTGTGGCTGTGGTGGTGGTGGTTGTCGGTGCGAGTAGAGCGTACTGGCTGTGACGGACAAACCCCGCATAGAGAATCGGCACGCTGCACAATTGCAGTCCGCACAGGCGGCACATGGTCGGAATGGCCATTTGGATCAAGTGGCACTGTGGGCACATCAGATAGCCGGCCTCCCCGGCGCTGGGCTGCGCGTACAGGGGGAAGCCAATAGGGATCATCTCTGTGCCGAGCCTCTCGTTGCCATCGTCTCCTGTTTCATCCTCGTCCTCGTCCGGAGTCAACTCGTGTGATGGCTTCTGTTCGTCGGCGTGCGACGAGGCCGCACGCGCGCGTTTGCGAGCTTCCCGCTTCTGCTGCTTCTGCTTCTGCTGCTCGAGCCGCAGCGCGCGCTGACGCCGTCCGACCGGTTGACGACGGCCCACCACCGCGAGCTCAAGCGCAAGCTGGTGCAAAATACTCTGCAGATGCCCAAAGTTTAGTGGGCAGTGCATCGCCCCGCCAGTGAGCCGCGCGGCCTCGTCAAAAACGTGCACAGCGCCGCAGAGGGACACGCAGTGGACTTCAATATGCATCTGCGCCATCAACTTGAGCACGGCAATGACATCCGTCGGGTCAATGAGCGTCACGGAGGCGGAGATAAGCAGCACGCGCAACCGCGTCGGATCATGTGGGACTGACTTGGCACTGTTGTTGCTGTTGTTCTGCTCGGCGCGCGTGGCGGCCGCGCGCACTTTCCGCAAGTCCACCAGCTCGGACATGGCCATACGCAGCCCATTCTCGAGTGAAAACACACCAGAGCCACCAACGAGAAAGTAGTCCCGCTCGAGCACGTCGGCGATTTCTGTGCTGTTCGACGTGCACGCTGACAGGCGCCGGCTGACACCATCGCGCATGACCACCGCACCCAGCGTGGCCAGCGGAGTGCTGTCGAGATACTCTGCCACGCACTGTAGAATGGGGGTACGCAGCGCCAGACAGTAGGAGGGTAGGTAGTCAGCCGCGCTGTTCATGATCGCGCTGCCATCGAGAAGCAGAATCGTGCGCAACATAATTGAAGGGGAAAAATACACAAGCAAACAGCAACAACAAGAAGAAAAGTAACAAATACCAGGCGACTCTCTGCAGTCGGGTGAATAGGAATCAAACCACAAAGAAAAAAAATGAAAGATAGCGACGCACGCCCACTGAAACAGACAGGACAAATGTGTCTGCAATCTGGAGATGAAAAGTGAGAAGAGGCAAAATAGGGATGCAGATGAGTAGGATACGTTTGAACATGGTGTAGGTGGAGAATGGAACGAACCGAGAAAAAAAAAAGTAAATCATGCCCATCCATGTCGGCGTGAGAGAGTCGAAACAACACCGACACTCTACGTTGCCTCGCCGCTTTCAACCAGTGCCGAGACTCGCGAGAAATATCACCACCTGCGCCACTCTTCTCGAGAATCCTTTCTCCCTCTTTTTTTTTTTGTGTATGTGGCTTTATTCTTGGAAATAGGTATGTAAGGAGTACGATTTTCTTTTCTTCTTCTTGTGCTTCTCTGTGGGTAGTCAAGTGACACGGTTCGGCAATGGTAGACGAGGAACAACAAAACAAAAAGTCAGAGAGGAGAGGCCGAAAGAAATAAGAAAAGGAGAAACGAACGAGGGATCAGCCAACACACACACACACACACACGAACGCCAACAACGCGCTGGATTCTACACAAGCCTCGTGTCCTCTCACTTTCTTTTCTTCTTCTTCTCCGCCCTCCCCTCACGCTCTTGGACTCATCAAGCGGACATGGCTTCCCGCTGGCAGCGCGCGCACATGCACGTAAAGTGCCGTTTCGCCAGCGCCTCTGTCCGCTGCGCATACGGCAAGTGCTTCAGCTGCGGATAGTAGTTGATGCACAGCTCCTCCCCCGCCGCAACGTCACGCGTGGTGACCATGCTCGTCGAACCCATCTGCTGCGCGACATTCGCGTCGCATGCGTGGTTCATCATGGACCATGGCAAGTTGAGCTCGATCATGCCGTCGTGATGAAAGCAGTTCGCGGTGATGCGGGCGAGGACGCCGATCATCTCCTCGTACGACACAATCGTGGCAATGCCAAGCGAGCGGGCAAGTCTGTCATACAGATGGAGCATCGAGTCGCTCAGCACACGCGGACTGAAGGTGAGACGACCGGTGAGCAGGCGTACCTCACCCATGACGGAGGGCACAATGTGCGCGCTGAGCGAGGCGGCGAGGACGCGGAGCATGAGCAGCTGCGCGGCCGCGGCATTGCGCTCGGTCACGGCGCCGTCCCGCTCGGCCTTTTGCATCTGCGCGTACACATCGAGCTCAATACTCTGAAAGCCTTCATTCTGGCAGACGGCGCTGTGGTACTGCGCGAGAGCGAAGCTGCGGCAGTCGCGGCTGCAGTACTCTTCATGACATTGCGCGTTGGCGCAGTGAAATGCACGCTCTGGCAGCGGCCGGCAGCAGTGCGAGCAGCGCTCGTCCTCCGTGGCGTACTGCAACCACGGCTGGGCGTCGTGGATCACCGCGCTGCCGGCCGGCAACGCATTTTTCGCGAAGAGACCGCGACCGAGCAGCTCCTGCGAGGGCCCCTTGTGGTGGGTCACCTCGACGCCCTCAGAGAGCATCGGTCGCACAAAAATGTGCAAGTGCGCGTCGGAGCCGGGAAATGTGCAGACCTGCGTCTCAGGAAACATCTCCAGCGCACGCACGCAACGGGCCTGATGCTGCCCCGAGAGCGTCAGCACCGAGGCTGCTGTGTTGAAGTCCGCCAAGGCAAAGTAGGGCTGCCCGAGTGCGTAGTAGGCGTTGCCACGGTACAGAAATGCCTCTGGAGGGGTCTGTGGGCCGAGCGTGTTGATCACGGTGTGGCAGTGACGCTTGAGCTCATTCGCACCTTGCCAGAGCGCCGTGTAATGACTCGCCTTGGCTGCCGCCATCGCTGGGGGGAAAAAAAGGAAAAGGAAAGGGAAGAGGGTGGAAAAGAACGAACGAAAGGACGGTCGCCACCTTCTGCGTGTCTCTCTTTTTTTCTTCGTTCTTCTTCGTTGGTTGTTTCTGTACACAGACGCACGCACACAACCAGGAACTAGCATGAACAGTACAAACAACGACAGTAAGAAAAGAATTACAGTGATAGCAAGGAGAGAAGGGGGCAAATGATGTGGATATGTTGGCTGTCGTCTCGCATGTGTGTCGTGGTCGCTTGTGTTCTTCCACAAACTCTTTTTTTCTTCAACAGTTGAGGCATGTGCGTGCACACACACACACACACACACTTCTGAAAGAGGGCATCTTTCCACCCACAGGCTTCCTTTGTTCTTTTGTTTTCTTTTTACAGTGCTCCGCACAACAACAGAAGCAACAATAGAAGCAACAACAACTTGGTGGCATTTTCTTTTCGTTGTTCCTCTCCACTTTTTTTTTGTTTTTGTTTTTTGTTTACCACCACACATACGCCTCAGAGCGCTGCTTGGACAGCTGGTCCTGCGCCCATTGCCGCTCCCTCAGCATCACCGCTTCATACCGCCGGAGCTGCCGCGGTGTGGCATCGAGTCGGCCAATGTTGATCGACACGAGCCGCCCGAGCGCCACGCCCACGCCGAGCCCCAGCACACCGCCGACCGCAGCGCCGGATGCGGCGAGTCGCAGGGCGAGCGGCACATCACTCAGCACCCACCACGGCAGCACGCCCACCGTTGCCCCTGCCATGGACAGACCGGCGACGTAGTTGACGACCGAGCGCTGCGAGGCCTCGTGCGACGGTCGTGTGCGCCGCTTCACCGCCCGCGCCAGACGATCGCCCAGACAGAAGGCGATGGCGAAAATGGCGGTGTTGCCGCCCCACTTGACAACGCTGGCAAACACGGACATGTTCAGCACCGACAGCACACCCACGCCGGAGGTTTTCAAAAATTGAACATCCACGTTAATCGCCTGCACGGCGCGCGCGGTGCCCTGAACGAGTCCAATGAAGAGGCCAACCTTGGTGCTAAACCACACCACAGACGGTGCGGAGTCAAGAAACGGATCGAGCCCGTAAAAATCGACGCGCGGCTTGTACTCGCCCGCGACGGTGGCGAGCGGACGACCTGTTTCCGCCGTGGTCATCAGCGCACGCCAGGCGGCCGTCATCGGGGCCGTTGCGGCCGCCTCGCCGGAGAGTCGACGCACATGTCCCGTCTCGCCGTCCATCACCGTCTTTACCACACCCGGCGTGGTAGTCATCGTGTCCGCACGGGCATGCGCATCTGCCGTGTCGGAAAGACCACTCCCACCATTGTTGTTGTTGTTGTCGTGGTGCTGTCCGGCGGCGCTGAGGCGATCGGCTTCCTCTTGTAGCTTGTACCGCCCCTCCACCGCTTCCTTCACGTACGACTCATCGAGCGGTGTGGACCAGCCCATGAAGCGTCGAAACTGTGCAACGAAGCCAATCACATCGTGCTCTGCCTCCATGCGGCGTTGCTTGCGCACCTCCTGAATGGCCTGTGCCACGTCGAGCTCGCGCTTGTACCGCTTCTCCCACGACTTGTCATTTTCGGCCTTTTCCGCGTCCGTCAGCAAGGTGCCATCAATGGCAACGTTCTTGTACTCCAGCCACTCCGGTGGCCGACGGTGCAGATCACCGCCGCTGCGCATCTGAATCGTGCCATACGTCGGGCGGTTGTACTCGTCGACAAAAAACTTGACGACGCCGGTGACCACGGAGGCCACGGAGCCGTCCGAGGCGCTGGTGCCGCCGAGCTCCGCCGCGCCTGAGCCACGGGCCTGGGCGGCCTCGCTGAGTTGAAAAGCGGTGTTGCGTCCTGTGAAAAAATTCGCGCGCGTGGTGCCTTCTTCGCGGTCCGGTGTGTTCGTGTTCGCACCAGCAGCCTCCACGGGGCTCGCGCCGGACGACGCGACCGGCTCCTCCGTGCTGGACTTACCCCACAAGCGCATTGAACGGGCGTCCTGCGTTTTTTTTCTCACTCACACTTGAATGATTAATGCAGTCGTTGAAAGAGAGGGAGTCCACGTCCAGAAGAACACCAAAAAATGAAGGGGGGTGATATGACAAGATGAAGGAGGAACATGTGCGCGTCTGTGCTGACAGCGTCAGAGACGAGAGCATAGGGTGGCCCCTTTCCTTTTTTTTGTTGTTGTGGAGAGGCAATCGGCGAAGGCTGTGCGGTGACTGCAACAATACCAACACCAAACAGAGGTGCAGTGAAATAGTTCAGTGAACTCCGACAGTGCGAGAACCCCACCATGCACAAAGAATCGTCGTTTGATCAGGTGTTAGGGAAGATATGTTTTTTTTTTTTCATCTCAGCGGAATTCTACACGTCCGCATCCACACAGAAGAATACGCACGTAATCTGCCTCGTTTCATCCAGTTGAATTGCTCCCTGGTGTGGAGAGGAAGTTAAAGAGAGGCTGGATTTCGAAAAAAAAAACTCAGTCATTTCTTTTTTTCTTTGACATCACACGGATAAGCGCGGACGATCAAGTAGGTAATCCAACGTCTCTCAAACGCACGCAACACAAAGGAAAAATAAAAACAGCATCGAGTAAAAGAGAGATTATACCATCGCAGAAGACGAGCGACCAAGAGAGGAGAAAAATGAGGCAAAGGGAAACAGACAAGACGAGATAGAGTGAGAAGAGAAAACAGGGTAAATTACGCGGAACAAGACGACAATATCAACGGCGACAGCAGCATACGCCAGTGCAAAACGGAAAAAGAAGTGGGAAACACAATCCCCGTAAGGAGAAACAACAAAAATGAGAGTGAATGCGTGTACATCAAGGTGAATACACACACATCCAAATAAGTAAGACCCCCCCCCCCCCACCCCACACACATACCACTGTGAAGAGCGGCGGAACATCAGCAGCAAAGGAGCAACCGAATGAACAAACAGAAGGAATGATGCGGCGGGAAACATACACACGCGCGCTGGTGCTTCCACATGACCGGCTCCGTACATCGCTGTCTGAGTGCTTTGAGAGCAGTTTTTCCGCTTCTCCTTGTTTGTTGGCGACTGTTTCTCTCTCACACTATTCTGCTCCAACAAAAGCAAAAGCACACAAACAAACAAACAAACGAACATGGTCAGCGTGCGTGCAGACGCTTTCGTGTCTTAAAACACACACACACACACACACGTCCCGTTTCCCGTTTCCCGTTTCCCGCGTTCCTCTTCTTCTCCTGATCTTGTTGCGCCATTTCACTCTTCTCCTTTTTCTCTCTCTCTCTCTGTTTAATCGCCCTTTCACTAGGTGGCGTAGTTGCCCTGCATCCACTGCCGCGCCGTCCTCTCGAACTTGCTCGGATTATCCTTGAGCACTTGTGCCGCCTGCTTGGCCACACCAGGCAGCGCATCGTCATAGTTAGGCTCCGAGAAGAGCGACTCCATGTTCAGAATAATGTCGGAAATCGTCAGCGACGGACGCCACTCAGTCTGAAGACTCAGACACACGCCCCAGTCCTCGCGATCGGCATCGCCTTCAATGTTCGGGTGAAACACGCGCGTCGGGCCGAGGTAGCGCACACGCGGGCTCTCAATCGGGTAGTTCGGCGAGAGCTTGATGGAAAAAGGGAAGCTGCCGCCTTTCCAGATGCCCTGCTTGGGCTGAATAGTCACACGGATGGTGTAAGAATCGTACTCGCGACGGTACTCGACGAGGCTGCTGATGAGCGAAAGATCATCCATGTCTCGTCGAATGCGGTCCTCAGCGGGGGAGAGACTGTTGGCGACGGAAACACCAGCACGCTCGTTGGCCTGCGCCTCCTCCTTCCTCTTCTTGGACAGACGTGCCAAGCTCATGTTTGTCTACCTTTTTTCTTTTTCGTGTATGTGTATGTGCGTGTGTGTGTGTGTGTGTGTGTGTGTGTTCTTTTGCTTGCAGTGTGCGAAGAGAGAAAACAAGAAATTGAAGGGCAATGTAGAGTGAAAGTATGTGTGTGATAAGGTACAAAATAAAAAAGGAAGGACGACAAGGGCAAGGATAGTACTCGTTCACCTTGATGGCAAACACTCGCGTGTACGCACACAAATTCTTTGTTGGTTGTCGTTCCTCGCTCGCCGGCATCTTCTCCTGTTAGCAGGTGTGGGCAAACGCGAGCACGTCAACACACACACACACACAAAAACTCGGCAACGGTGTGTGTGTGAGAGAGAGAGGCGATGTTGAACATGTTGTTTCCAAGTTTTCTTTTTTGCTTTTGTTTCTCACCACTTGTCGTGGTACGCGGCCAAGGCTCACTTTATTAAGCAAGCAGCTGCGCGGAGGAGCAAAAGAAGAAAAAAAAATTTGGCTTTGAAAAAAAGCAAAACAAAAGAATGGTGAATCGGGACGGTACAAATAATCAGAAAAAGAAGAGAGAAGAGAAAAAACGAAAAAAAAAAAAAAGATGAGAAGTTGAGGTACAAAAAAATCAAAGACACAAGATGCGTAGCAACCAAGGAGGAGCATCCAAGTGCAATATATGTAGGCAAACATATTGTACATGTCATGCCCTAATCCATACGGTGAGACTGAAAACGAAAAAAAAAACAATGCGAGAAACAGGGGCCCCATGTGCGACCAACCATATCCATTCAAGAAGACAACACATATTTCGTGAACACTCTCCTTCGAAGAACAGAAAAGAAAGGCAAAAGCACGAGCGACAGTTATAGCTTGGGTCAAGTGACCTCTATACCGTGGTGAACGGAAACAAACAAAAAAAAAAAAGAGGAGAACGATGCTCACTGAACCTTGTGCTTGTGCCTTTTTTTCTTTTGCTGGTGCCCACTCGCCTTCTCTTTCTCTGTTTATTTTTTTTCGCTCCTGTCTTAGCGCAGAGACACCTCATCCGAGGCAAACGGTGGGGTGTCGAAAAGCTGCCGCCCGCGACCGCCCGACCGCGGCGAAAAACCAGCGAGCGGACTGCCGTAGCCCGACCGCGCCATGGACGACGACGAGGCGTACACAGACGCCCCCGCCGCGGCGTCGCGGGTCGATGAGGACCCGATCATCATCGCCGCACCGCCGCTGCCACTGCCGCTTCCATCAGGTGACCCGTACTCGCCATAGTACGGTAATCCGCTGTCGAGCTTGCCCACCGGGCCGCGCTCGGACCCGTGCGGCGAGGCCGAGCCGGACCCTGCCAGACCCGTGCTCGCGCCTGAGCGCCGCGACGACGGTGAGGACGCCGCGGCAGCGGCGGTCATCGGTGAAGACGACGAGGCGGGCGGTGTGGGTGGGAAGCAGCGCCAGAAGCGAATGGTTTCGTCGCCCGCTGCGGACACCACCACCTCCCCATCCGCAGACAGGCACAGGTGCAACACACGCGAGGTGTGACCGGTGAGATCGGCCATCTTGCGCAAGGACGGGTACTTCCAGACGGTCAGCTGATTCATCGAGAAGCCGTGCGAGCTGACCAGCTCGGTGCCGCTACGCGACCACAGCACACCGCACACCTGGCTGCCCGTGTCCATGCTGTGCATGCACTCGCCGGTTGTGGTGTTCCAGAAGCGCAAGGTGCGATCGTCGGTGCCACCGCCGCTGACGAGCAGCGAGGGCTGCACAGGATTCCACGCCAGTGCCTTGACAGCCGCCGTATGCTGATTCAGGTACAGCACAGGTGTCGCGCGGCTTCCACGCGACGGGCGTGGAGACGAGGAGAACACCCCACCCGCCCCACTCGTCCCAGTCTGGCGGTGAGCGTGGGTGTCAGCACGCGTCTCTGCGCTAACCCAGCGCCGGTCCCACAGCAGCACCTGGTTGTCGTTGCCGCCGCTGGCCAGATGATAACTGTTCGGCGACCACCGCAGACCGCAGACCTCCTGCTGATGCCCGCGCAACGCCCCCACCGCGCGCGGATCGCGCAAGTCGCGCAGACGGATCGTGGCGTCCTTGCTGCCCGTCGCGAGCACCGCGGTGTCTCCGGCGGCCCAGGATAGCGCCCCGACGCGCTGTGCGTGATCGTGCCAGGTCTGCACCACCTGCTGCGTCTCGGCATCCCAGACCTCGACGCTGCCGTCGTTGAATCCGAGGGACAGGTTGCGTCCATCCGGTGCCCACTGCACACCACAGACTAAGCTCGATGGCGCGCTGGCAGGGCGGGTGATGGGCAAGGGTGTGATGTTGCAGCTCGCGGCCTCCCACAAGTACACCGCGCTCTGCAGCGCCACGCACAGGACATCCCGCACGGACCAGTCCACCAGGTTCAGGTAAAAGTCGTCGACCATGTCCGCGGCATCGAGAATGCGCTCTGGGGTCTGTGCAATGACGCGAAAGGAGTGGGACTGGAAGTTGGACGCGCGATTCTGCGCGTACACGACGCCGAGTGAGCTGTGGAAGCGAGTCCCCTCGCGCATCGGAGGGTGGAATGATTGCGGCTGTTGCCGCTGCAGGTGCGGTGCTTGTTGTGACGGAGGTTGTTGTTGTTGTTGTTGGTGTGACGACGACGACGACGGTGACGACGCCAATGCCGCGCCGTTCTCCATCCCGTGAAGGCTGCTGTTCGCGCTGGGCGCGGTGCTGGAGGGGCTGGTGGTGGTGTTGTCATCACCACGAAGACTCGCGGTGGTGCTGTCCAGCACGACCTCGTCGGCCTCCGCCGCGGCCGTGAGTCCGGCACCAGTGATGGACGCGTTTTCTTGATCGGCGCGCGCCGGTCGGCTATGCAGGCCCAACACAGACGTCTGCACGGCATCCGTGAAGAGCGTGCGCACTAGCTTGGATGTGTACGGCTCCGCCTCCGCCAACAACTGTGGATGCGCACTGCCGCTGCGCGCTACGGTCGACGACGCCGTCGAGGAGGTCATGGAGTGCGACGCACCACGTGTGGGTGTCGCGGTGGCAGCGATGGGCTGCGCCGTGCGCCGCGTGGGTGTCCCGCGAGGCAAACTTGTGGACGGATGGCGCCGCGCTTCGCCCATCGCCGCACGACGCGGTGGTGACCACGCCGTCGAGTCCGACGGAAACAACGAGACGGCGGTGCCGCTGCGGCTGCCACCCCTCATGGCCGCGGAGAGCGAGCTCGCACGACTGCTGTCGGGCCACGGCCGAAACAGCGGGGAGTGCCCTCCGTCATGACTGCGTGATGCCGAGTGTGGGAGCGGGGAGGACGGCGCCGTCGCCGTCGCCGCGGCGAAGGAGCCCATGGCGGATGGAGAGGCCGGCAGCGGACTGGCCACGTGCAGCACACGTGCGGGCGAGTGCGTGTGTGCGTCCCGCCCCTCCTCTTCGTCGTCCTCTTCGTGGTCGTCGTCGTGGTCGTCGCTTTCTTCGTTGACCTCGCCACGGCACAGGCGCGCGTCGACGGGGCTGCCGAGTGGGTGCGCACTACCCCACGCCTCGCGGCTCAGCGACGGCCTCTGCGGCGGTGCCGAGGTGGCGACCCAGTCAAGCCCCACCACGACGTCGTCCGACGCGAAGGACGACGGTGGAAAGAGCGGCCCATTCGGCAACTCACGCATCCCAAAGCCAAAGGTGTGGTAGGACGCCGGCGCCTCTGCCGAGGCCGACGCAGACGCACCGATGGCGGTCTCGCCGTGACCACCACCGGCACGCGCGGCGCCGCTCATCATCGTCGTCGCCGTCGTGGCGGCGGCCGCCTCCGTCGCGATCGTCAAGCGCGCTAGCGGCGTGGTCACGACGGGGTCGCCCGCGGTGAGCAAAAAGCGCGAGATGGACGCATCCTGCGAGAGCCGATCGGCGATGAAGCGGTCTGGCGTGGGTGTGTGCCCACCGACAAGGCTCGCCGGAGTGCCGGGTGTACGGCCGGTCGGAGTGGTGGTGAGGGTGGTGGTGGTGTTCATCATCGTCGCCGCGTAGTGAAGCGACGCGTGCCCCTGTGAACGTTGCAGCGGTGAGGTGAATGAACCGTGAAAGGGCCGTGGTGGCGTGGCCGAGGCAGCCGAGGCGGCGGAGACCGAGGACGGCGGACTGCCTGTCCATGGGAATGAGGGTGTCCGCGGGCCTTGGCGCTGCGGTGTGCTGAAGAAGGTCTCCATGGTGTGCACTTTTTTTTTCTTTAATCTTTTTTTTTTGTTGCGCTGTGTGCTGGCGCGCGTACAAAACACTCAAAGAGCAACAAAAAACAACAAGTGAAGGTCACAAGCGCAATACGATGGTACCTTGCAGTTGTGAAGTTGCGTCTTTTTTTTCGTCTTTTTCGTTTTTTAATTCTCTCTACAGGTTGCCAACCAAAAAAAAAAAAAGAAACAAAAACAGAATCACAGTGGTAGTTCTGGACGGCGAAGGATATGGCTGAAAAGCCTTTTCCTCGGGGATGATGAAGAAAAATAGAAGAAAGGAAGAATTGCTTGACAAGGTATGACAGCAGCAGAGATTCTCCTTCTCACACGCTCTCGTTTATTATGTTCAAATTCCGGTGAAAAGAGGAGACAAGCAAGGCAGATACGAAAGAGTGGCAAGGGATTGGTGATTGGGGTGTCGGGAGAGCGCATCATCGTCGCGTCCATCTGTGTGTGTGTGTGTGTGTGTGTGTGTGCGGTTGATCGGACACAATGACGGTCTTGCGGTCGAATCAGTTCTTGGTGCGCCGCAAAAGCAAAAGAAGAAGGGCACGTCCGCAGAAACGTTGCATCGTGAATGACCAGAAACAGGGCCGCATTGTTCTCTTTGTTCTCTCACTCTAAAGTGTTTTTTTGTTTGTCTAGTGTCAGAAGCAGTTGTACATTTTCCACGAGTGCGCTGAGCAACAAGAACAGCGACAACATCAAAAAAAGAAAAAAAGAAGAAGAAGAAGAAGCAATCTTTTATTTATTTCTGTTCCTTCGTTTCGGGCCTTTTTCTTCTCACTTGTTGCGGTGCGTTCCAACAGATTGAGGAGGAGGCAAAACACGCAAAACAAGCATGCCCTATTCTCGCAGTGAGCCAAAAGAAAAAGATATATTCATGTGCCCTGTCTTTTCTTTTTGGTTTCCAAATCTTTTCACTTCTTGCTATTCGATGGGCGTGAATGGTACCCATCCTAGTGAAGTCACTCCGGCTCCCGAGCAAAGTATGAACATTTTTTTTTTCCTTGGGAGGGCGGCAATGCCAGCCAGAGTGATGGTGAGAGCAAAGTAGTAGTAGTGGTCGTAACAAGTGAGGTAAAAACAAAGAAAAGAAAAGAACAAAAGCTGAAGGAAACGTATGCGCAGACGCGGTGTCTGTCACGCATGATTAGATACATGCACACGACCCCAAATCAAAGATCGAGAACAAAAACCGAAGAGGGGAACAGAGATAGCAAAACAAGAAGAAAAAAAAAGAGGCCGAGGAGGGGTGAAGGAGAGATAGTATACCACCACACACGTGCACACACACACGCACTCTCTCTCTCACCTCCGAGCGAAAACCAAAGGAAGGGTGTGGGTTGTCAATTCATGCCTGGCAAAACAAGACACCTGATCACGCACATGCGCGTCGGCTCTACATGATGCCGTGCATGTCAAGCCACGCCCCAAAATTAGCCTCGTCCCACTCCTGACCGAACGCATCCTCCAGTGCGAGACCGAGCGTCGCGGTGAGCTCCTCGTGCATGCTCTTGCTGGCTTGGGGCATAAAGCAAAGAAAGGACTCGCCCGCCTTGAGCCACGATGTCATGACCTCGCGAAGGGCCTCGAAATCACCGTCTCCACTGCCGCCGCCAGGGCAGCCCGTGCTGTTTGTGGTGAGGCTGCTGCCGCTGCTGGCGACACCGCCGCCGTTGTTGTTGTTGTTGTTGTAACTTGTGGAGGCGCCGTCGGAGACGAAAAAGTAGGAGCTCACATAGGCTCGTGCGGCCTTGCCAACAATGGACGGCAGCGGTGCCCAGCTCTCGGCCACGGCGGCGACAGCGAGCGCCGTTTGCTCGGGCGACGCGGTCGCCATGGTCGTCGCTGCGGACGCCGTCGGCACGCCTCCGTAACGCGGAGAAGCCCCGCTGCCCATCTCCTGGCTGTTCGCCACAATCTCCGCCTTCTGCATCCCGACCACGACGTGCATCAGCCGCTTAAAGTACGTCTCGAGCGTGTGACTCTGGTGATGGCCGGTCGGAAAGCGCGTGTCGGCGGCGCTGGGCAGCACCACATGACGCACCGCACACGCCTTGAGAATGTGCGAGCGGTAGAGCGGCAGCGCCGCCGTTGCGACCCACACCGCGACAGGCAGTGCAGACAATTTCTGCGGAAAGGAGTCGTCCCAGGTGATGACGGCAGGCGGCGGGCTCGGCCGACACTGGGCTACCACCTGCTCCCATTCTTCGGTGAGGGCCGGAATGGCATCCAGAACGAGCTCGAGCTTGGTGGTCGTGTCAAGGCCGTTCGGCAGCGCGCGGATCGGGTTGGAGCTGAGCCGCACGTGTCGGAGGCAGGTGGAGCTAAAGTAGGAGTGCCCGTCCGCATCCGTGCCCACCTCGCTGATGTTGTTGCCGTGGAGGTTGAGGCGCTGCAGAAAGCGGGCGTGTCGCAGAGACGCCGGGACATGGCGGATGCGATTGTTGGACAAGTCGAGTCGCAGCAAGCGCGGAGCGTCAAGCACCGCTTCCGGGATCTCGGTCAGTCGATTGCTGGAGAGCGTAATGTCCTTGAGCGCGTTGAAGCTGGAGAGGTCGATCGAGCCAAAGTTAGCCAGCGCAGTGCGCGAAAAGTGCAAGTTCACAACGGTGCTCGCCACCGCCTCCACCTGCTCCGACGGCGGCGACAGCATCAGCACATCCGTCACGCGCAGCACGTTGCGGGTCTTCTCGGGCGCCGCGGTGTACTGGCGAATCATCTCCAGCACCACCTCTTGCTGATGCTCGGTCATGGAGTCGGCAAAGGTGAGGCGCCGCTTCACAGGGGCCGAGCCGGCTGAGGCACGTGCCACACCACCCCCACCACGTCGAACTGTACTGGGCAGCGACTGACTGCGACTCATCAAACTCGGTAAACTGCGATCCACTTGGAGAAGACTGTCGTTGTCCGACTGACTCACGTCATCCTCTTCCTCATCGTCACCGAAGCTGAGGCTGTCGAGCAGATCCAGGCCATTCTGGAGGAGGTCATTGTTGTTGTTGTTGTTGTTGATACTTGCTGCCGCCGCCGCGCTGCCATCACCGGCGATACTCGCCTGCTGTGATCCCAACGATGTGCCGGCCGTAGTCGTGGCGGCCAGGGCCGCGGCCAGCGACATCTTGGCCAGCACCGAACTCTGCGCGTGCGTTTGCTCGCGCTGGCGAATGCGCTGAATGCTCTTGGTCCCATGAAAGGCATCGAGGAGGTTGCGCCCGCGCACCACAGAGGCCGTAGCACGCTCGTACAGCTCCTTGTGCCGCTCCACCACTTCCGAGTCCGGCATCGCATCTTCCTCTTCCTCCTCCGCCGCGTCCAGGCCTTCAAGGGAGATGATGTTGGGCGGCGTGTGCAACTCGGCGACGAGCGCGCCGCTGCCGTAGAGGAGGCTGCCGCGCTGCAACTGCTGACGCCCAGGGGCGATGGGCGAGGTGCTCGTAGAGAGCGAGCACTCGTGCGAGTCAATAAAGTACGGGTGCGAGGACGCGGTCGAGATGAGCATGCGCCGCGAGCGATCCTTGCAGAGCATTTGTTGGAGAAGATCGACCAAGCCGGGGTCCACGTGTGGGCTGAACGGGAACGCAAACTCGTCTGAGCTGCCGAGCGCCTGGCGGACAGCCGCGTAGTCGAGCTGCGCAAACGGCAGACGGCCATAGGCAAGCTGGTACAGGGTCACGGCGAATGCCCAGCTATCTTTCACATCGCCCGTGTAGGCCTCGCCCTTGCGTTCTTCCGGACAGCAGTACGCCAAGGTACCGGTCTGGCCGGTGGTGATGTTGCTGTTTGTCGTGCCAAAATCGGTGATCTTGACCGTGCCGTGGCAGTCCACGAGGCAGTTCGCTGGCTTGATGTCTCGATGGTACAAGTACTGCGAATGCAGGTGTTGTAAACCGCGGAGGATGTCCGTGGCGTACTGCTTCACCGTTTCCTTGGGCAGGGGCGGGTCACCGTGCGTGTAGATGGCACCACGCTCGCAGTACTCCATAATGATGTACGCGCGCTTCGACTCGGTGTCCTCAATCACCTCCTTGAGCTGCACAATATTGGGGTGGTCAATGAACTTCATCACCGCAATTTCGCGCAGCATGTCATCCAAGGTCGGCTGACCGGCCCCGGTGGCACGGGGACTGCTGTTGCCGCCCAACATCACCGACGGGCGTGGAGGACCGCCGCCCGCACCGGCGCCGCTGTTGCTGTTGCTGTTGCTGTTGCTGTTGCTCCCGGCCTCGCTCGACACGAGGTTCGCCATGGTGGCACTGCCGGTGGCCTTTGGTTGTTTGAGAATCTTCAGCGCGTAGAACTGACGCGTAATGGCGTGCTGGACGAGCTTCACCTTGGCATTGCCGCCGCGGCCTAGAAGGCGCACGACAACGTACTCATTGATGATGCGGTTGCCATCGCTCGTCTTCTTCTTGTACAGGAGCGGCTTTTCCTGGACAGCGTTCTTGGCGCGACGCTGAAATCGTTGAAGTGTGTGCTCGTGCTGCGCCTTGTTCTCCGTGAAGCAGACCGAGCAGGCGAGGAAGTCGCAACTACCACATCGATAGACAACATCCGTGTCGTTGATAGAGTGTGCACAGATACTACACGGGTTGTACAACAGGGTACTCACGCCGCCACCACCGCCGCCGCCGCCGCCGTAGGCGTTACTGCTCACCGCATCGGAGCTGCAGAAGGACGAGTCCGCAAAGGTGCGACTCGCATTGCAGTGCTGGCCGTCGTTGATGGCGTTGATTGTGTGGTCCGGCGGGTGCGTCTCGAGCACAATTGTCTTGAAGCGACAGTCTTCGCACCAGCACGCGTCACACTGCTCGCACACGTAGGCGACTTCGGCGTGGCCGCACACGGAGCACTCGTACTTGTTGTTGGTGAAGGTCGCGAGCCCCGAGGTGGGTCTTGGCGAGTACTCAAACAACCCGCTTCCTTCCAAGGGGCGTCCGTCGAAGGACTGATTCATATTCATACCCGAGTCGCTAAGCAGGCTCACCGAGGCCCGTCCGCTGTCCACACGACCGACTGGCTGGTGTTGCGATTGCGATTGAGATTGCGATTGCGACGGTGGCAGGGGCTGCTCCACCGCTCTCAGGACGCCACTCGCGCAGCTCAGTGACTGTGTCACACTGCGCCTCGGCGGAAGCTCGCTCTCGTGCAGGCCGCTCGGGGGCAGCGCCGCCTCCCGCAACCCATTCTCGGAGACAAAGCCGCCCGCGAGGCCGTTGAACGCACCGAAGTCGTCGGAGGACGAGGACGAGGAAGACAAGTTGCTGCCGCCGCTGATGCTTTCCATCATTGGGATCTCATCACGTATGGCGTCGACGTCGACGTCCTTGAGCGTGCTGGCCAGCTTCGGCACCGTCGCATTCGACGAACCCGCCGCCGCCGCACCGCTCCTCTGTGCACTGCCGACCCTGTCGCCTTTCGGATTCACCGCCTTTTGTGCATCGGCCGCCGCAGCTTCCGCACTGTCGGTGTCTTGACTTGTGCGGCGAAACGAGGAAGAACTCAGACAGGGCATCGGCGACGTAGAGGTGGTAGACTTTTTATCCGGCAACAGCGAGGAGGACGGGGACGGATTGATACGATGTGGGTCGCTCGGCTTCCCTGTGGAAGTGGAAGATGAGACGGCCGGCACAGCATCTTGGACAACGCTGCTACCACACCCCATCTTTTTTTTTTCCCCTTTGTGTGTGTGTGTGTGTGTGGCTTGGTGTGCCTCTGCGCAGCCTGATGCCTGACGAGAGAGCGAGAAAACTAAAAAAAGAAAAAATCAAGTGAAGAGAACGAGTAAAGAAAGCAACAACAACAATACGTGAAAGTACAAGTGTGAAAAGAAAGACGTGCGTGTAGCAATATCTGAGACACGAGCGCTGAGAATGTGTTTATATACAAGGGGAGTCTGAAATATGAAAAAAAAAACACAAAAAAACACCTCGTTCTTTGAATGTGGAGGTATACCACACAGTGTTTGTTCTGCTCAGGGCTTTTCGACCGCAGTGGCGAAGTGAGACGGAGATTGCGTGGAGAGGAGAGATGATTTTTTTTTGAAGAGAAAAGTGACACTGGAGCACTGATGCATGTTCACGTGTAGGGGCTGATAGCCATGGCTAACAGAGGGCACCGTGAAAGGAACAGGACTTGCTAAAACTGCGACCGCCGTACTTACTTGACCTATCAGAGTGAAAACGAAAAGGTAGAAAGTAATCATAATAGTTGAAATGGGAAACAAAATAGCAACATAAATAACCCCAACAAAAAGAAGAAGCCACGCACAACAACAACAGCAAAAAAAGACTAGGCGTTGTTCTTGAGCACCTTCTTGAGCGGCTTCAGAGGCCACCACGCGGGCACCGTGGCCTGCACAGGCGTACCCGTCTTGAGCGCCAGTCCGGGGAACGTCAGCGTCGACTTATCCATGTACCGCAGGCGCAACAGACCTAGCCCATGTTGTCCCGAGGTAGCCAACACCTCGCCAATTTTTTCTTTGCCATCCTTCACATAGAGACCGTCGCCCGCGTTCGGCACGCAGCTCGGGTCGGTAAAGAAGAGCGGCAGTGTGCGCTTGCGCGTCACCAACATCACGTGCGTGCGGTGGGTGAGCTCCTGCCCCACGTAGCAGCCCTTGTGGAAATCCACGCCGTCAAGGAAGTCCGCATTGGCCTCAAACGGCAGACTCTTACCGTGGCGAAACACAGCGGGACCCTCGCCGATCCCGTTCGCCATGAGGAGCTCATCGTAGGCGTCGGTCGGACGCATGGGCGGTGCCCATGCGTGCGGTGTAATCGTGCGCTCCAGTCGCACCGCCTCAGCCGGCGACGCGTCACCACTGTCCATGGCGGACGGGCGGCTCGACAAGGCTTGTCCAGAAGACGCGACGTTGGCCGTCGACAGCACCTGGTCACGCGGGGTCTTCTCGAGGGACGTGCGCATGGCGGCAGGGAAGGACAGGAAGCGGCTGCGACTGTCGAGAAAGACCTCCGAGTTGCGCACGGACAAAGTCGCACGCCGGTCGGCGCCGGGGATGCGCATTGTCTCGGCCTTCGCCTCGTCATCGGCGGCCTCGTGTCCGTCCAGCGAGGTCACCAGTCGCGCGGAGGCCACTACGGCGAGCTCCGCGGACACATTCTCAATCGTAATCTTCCGTCGCATGCGCATTTCAAGCAAGTGCTCCTGCAAGTCCTCGGCGACGTCGCGGTGCACATCCACCAGAATGGCGGACTGGCCCTCGTGCGTGTGCTTGCTCTGGTACATGTAGGCATCGCAGAACATGCGACCCGTGAAGTAGAGGAAGCAGCCCCATGTGGCCCCGCCGGGCTGCAGCGTGCGCATGTCCTGCGTGACCAGTCCTTGGAGGAAATCGTGGACGTCCGTGCCGCACAGCCGCAGCAAGGAGCGGCTCGGCAGACGGCATGTGACGAGAGACATGACGCACACTGTTTTCGAGTTTTCTGTTCTTCTCTCTCTCTCTCTCTCTTACTGTGATTCTGTCTGTCGGTAGCAGCATGTGAGAATGAATATGGACGCAATCGAACGAGGGAAGGGAGGGTGAAATAAGAGAGTGAAAGAGAGATGGGAGATGTGATGAGGGAAATAGGAGAGCTCCGTGTTGACACACGGACTGAGGCGGACTCCAAAAAATAGTACCTGAGCAGTGTTTGTAAACATGCCTTTCTTTTTTCGATTTTTTTTGCCATGTGAAAAGCAAAACATGTGAGGAGACCAACACACGCAGCAACAATACCACCAGACTGGGGGGAGGGTGCGAGAGTGAGAGGGAAAGAAGGAAAAGAGCTTCCCGTCGGGCTCAAGCTTCGTGTCCGACGGACTTCCCGTCCCCAGCACACAGCGGACACACACACGCGAAGCCGTAACCCCGCATTAATGCCGCCTGCCGACGCGCCGTTGCCTCCGCGACGCTCCACTCGGCCTCGGCATACGCGTCCAAGTTGATGTACGAGGTGAACAGCTGCGCACCAGGTGACAACGTCTCCGACGCCACCACGTCAGCGCACACAGGCCCGTCATTGGGCAGAAATCGAACGGACGGACGGCAGCTGTGGTTGAGCTTTGTCGCTGTCTTGTAAAGCGCCACCCCTGTGACATGGGGTGCGATCTCCTCGGGGGAAGGAATGCCCGACAACCTCTGTGTGCGTAATCGGGGTGGAGACGGCGGCTCAGACCCATCTGTCGTGGTCGTGGTCGTGGTGACGGGCGACGAGGTTGTCAAGAGGGCTTCCAAACTGGCTAACAAGCCTGGTGGCGGTGACGGCGATAGGTCGGACGGCTCCGCCTCTTCCTCCGTCTCTTCTCCACCTTGCGTGCGGCGCGCGGCTCGACGGCACCACCAGCTAAACAGCGGCGACACCACCACGTAGGCGTGCACATTAGCATCCATGAGCCACTGCAGTTGCAGGACCAGCTGCAGGGGAAGTCCTTCGCGCTGGAGCAGGCGAAACCCGGCAACGTCCTCATCTTGGTCGTCTTGGTCGTGGGCGTGAAGGCACAGGTAGAGCCACCACGTGAGCAGTTGCCAGCTGAAGCGCAACAGCGCGCGCTGTCCGGCATTTACCCCGCGCGAGGCCCCCTCCGCATAGCTCGCCACAAACGCGTCCAGCTGCGCGCGAAACACCGTGATGACGCGCGTCCGGCTCCATCGACGGGCGTGCTCGTCTGTGTCTTCGACGCGCTCCTCCCCTTGACAGGCGCCAACCACCTCATCATCTCCACTACAAGGCACCTCATCCGTTAACGTGCGCGCCAGCAACTTGGCGAGCAGGAGCACAATCAACCAAAGACGCTCATTGTAGTGTGCCGCAATGTGGTGCAGCGTGTTCAGCGCGCTCTGTCGCGTGGGCCACAACGCGCGTCGCACGATGATCGGCGAGTCGGATGAGGAGGATAATGGGAGCGAGGACGGCGAGTCCCACAAGGACAGGTGGTGTTGCCAAATAAAAGAGAGCGACGGGTAGCAATGCAGCGTGGAGGTCAACGGTGACTGAGAGGCCTGCACGCCGGGGCTTTCCGCTGTCTCTTGTTCCTTGTCTGCGTCGTCATTATCCCCATCCTCCTCGACATCCTTCAGCCGGACTTCTGACGGCACAAGCGCCGAGAGCACGAAGCGTTTGCCATCGTCGTTCCGCGCGCGACGTTGGCAGTCTGGCGAACAGAAGCACACGACAGACGCCTCGCCTTGTTCATTGTGATACAACAACCACGCCAGAGAGGTTTGTTGTTCTTGCTGTGACGCGTCAGTGTGTGTGACAGGACTCGCTTCTGCGCCACTGGGTGCGGTCCTCTCCGCTTCCGACAAAGGTGTGCGCGGAGGCAAAGAGGTTTCAGACGACGACTGGATCGACAGCACGCGCTGCAGCTCCACGAGCATCGACGGCACCAACGGTCTACCACAACCAAAGCAACAGCGCATGCGACAACGCGCAGACGGTGTCGCGAAGGAAGTGTCCAGCGCACGGGAAGGGTCTGTGAAGTCGCTTGTGCCGTACGACTGCGCAAACACAACCGGTGCTTCACGTAGCACAGAGGCATCAACCGGTACGGCGGCGCTGCTTTCCTTGAGAAAGAGCCCATTGCCTGTTTCCTCATCGATCAGGCGAACTTCCACCTTGGAGACGTCGCCGTTTTTCATCATAGGAATGAAGGAAGAAAAAAAAAAAATGACTGGGCCTCTTCTCTCCCCCAAAAAACAAGAACAAAGAACAACTTGAAAACAGACGGGGGGGGGGGGGGTAAACATCAAAAGATGTGTGAAGGAGTAGAGGAGAACGAAGAAGGAGATTCTTGATTGTCAGTGGTGTCTTCTCGCTTTCATTTTTTTGTGCTATTCCAAGTCCTGGATTCTGCACACCTGGCTGTAGTGTCGCGTGCATGGCTGCACCTGTTCACGCACCTGTTCTATCCTTGTTGCCTTTTTTTTTGATGGAGAGAGTTCACAAAAGCATCAACTTGGCGGTGACACAATTTTTTTCTTTACGTTCGTCTGTATGAGAGGCGAACAAGAAGCCGATGGTGTCCGCTACTTTTTCTTTTTCTTATCCACCCCATTTTTTTTTATTTAAAGGGGTTGCACCAATTGCACAGTGTGTGCCCACCTCTTTCTTAGCAATCGTACAGGGCGAGTTTCTGCACGACGCACACTTCGAGTGCTTTCAAATTCAGCAGCTCTTCCCAGACCGGTCCACTCGGCGGCACACTCAGGCCAGCCTGCTCACACTCATGTCGGAATCGGCATTCATCGACGTGACTGAAGCTCTGACGAACAGCGCGGGCCTCGGCGGCAGAGATTTGATGGTACTCGGCCAGCGTGCGTGCGGCGACAAAACGCGAGGGCCCACCGTCCTCACCGGCGTCGTGCGGCTTGTCTGCCGTGGTGGAGGAAGAAGAGGAAGTGGTGGTGGCGGCGGTGACATGCACGTGGCCTGGCACCACAGGATCGACCTCATGCGCGATACCCTGGCACGCCTGCGCGATGCGCTCCAGCGTCTCTCGCCGCCCTTGATCTAAATCATCTTCGCGCACGAGAACCACCACCGCGGTGGTGGCCGGTCCCGCTGTCAGCACCTGCAACGCGCGGTTCAAGTTGTTCGACGCGGAGAGCCCGAGAAACAATCCACGTGCGACGGGCTCATCTGCGTGGCGATAATTGTGGTGGGTGTGTGACTGTGTGTCGAACAGGCCGTCCTGTTGGGCCCGTTGCCACGCGACAGCGAGCTGCAGAGGCGAGAGGAAGTAGGCATGATCCATGACGGCGGCATCAATGTGGCTCTCCTTGAGCTGCGCGTGCAGACGAGGGGCGTCGTGCACATTGTGGTAGGCAAACACCACGCAACCACCAACACGCAAGGGCATTTGCTTTGTGTCGACGCGTCTGGGACTTTTTTTTTGTCGCGCGTGCAGGAACAAGGTCGACAGCAGCGGAAACAACGCAGCTGAGTTTCAATCTTTCTGTGTTTGAGTGAGAACAGAAAACAAGTAAAAAAGAAAAGCAAATTGTAAGACGTACATCATTGTTGTTGGGAGATATAGAGTGTGTGTGTGTGTGTGTGTGGAAACGGAGGGTTCAGAAGTCGTACGCACGCAGCACGTCATGCACCACACAAGTAACAGCTGCCAGATGTTCGAAGTCCTACCGTGAAAGCACGGTTATGTGAAGCATGCACCACAGCTTCTACAGCGTTGTGGACACGAGACTAGCTCGTTTTTTTTTCTCGTTTGTATTATAGTTGGCGGGATTGGAGGGGGGGGGGACTGGAATCAACGCGGATCAAGACGGGGAAGAGAAAAGCAAACAAAAGAAGCGCATATAGAAAATCGGCTATAAAGAGGTACTGGAAAAGGACAAATACTCAACAGAATGGATGCTTGTGCGTGTGTGTGTGCTGAAGACAGTGGCGAATCGCGAAGTGGAGGGCCACACATGCGCAGACACACGCATGCACACACCAGACTGATACAAAAAGCAAAGGAATCTTGTCCGATAAAAGAGAAAAAGAGGGAAAAGTGAAGGAAAAGGAACAAAACAAAAAAGCCCGATACATTTTTTTTTTGTCACGTTCGATTCTTTTTGTTGTTGTTGTTGTTGTTTGAGCGATCACGCAGCCTGAATGGTGAGGCTGAAGGTTTTGGCTGCACTGCCAGCGCTTTCCCACGCCCGCTGGTACGCCAGCTGCAGCGTGTACGTGCCCGACTTCATCGGCGTCACGGTGATGTGCTGCATACCGCCGACGCCGACCATCAAGCCCGCGTGCTTCTCGGTGGCATAGGTGGACTGCAGATGAAGCGCGTCTGTCGACCCGAGCGTCTGGCTCTTTTCATGTCCGACACGCACCCAGCTGAAGCCTGTCGTGGGGTTGGCGGGCAGGTCCACGGTGAGGGGCTTGCCCACCGTTACTGCCACTGTGGCGCCATTGTCCTTTTCAGCGAAGCGCATTTTTTTTTGAAGAAAGGAGTGTGTTTGGATGGCGAAGGAGAAGATAACAACACAATAAGTGAGTGTGTATGTGTCAGTGCGTAGTGATTGGTGTGAGAGTGGTGAATGCTTCCAAAAAAAAAAAAGAAGAGAAATCAACACACCAGTCAGGTCGCCGTCAGAGTGGGGAGTGTGTGAGGGATGGTTGAGAGGGGAGGCCACGTGAGGTCGGCGGTGTACAAGGCTCCACGATGAGACCGGACCATAAAAAGGGGAAAATATGAAGAGGCCGCGCATCGGGTACGCTGATGGATAAGGCACGAGAGAACACAACTATGAAGAACGGTGACGCACCTCGGCTGACACACTCCTCTTCTCTTTCTCGTCTCTTTTTTTTTTTTGCCCTGTTGGCGGTTGGACCGTCTACTTTTTTTCCCCGTATGTGCACGTGCTTGTTTGCGCCACCTTTGGCACCTTTGGCACCTTTGGCACCTTTGGCACGTTTGACGTTTTTTTTTTTTGACATCTTCTTCTCTGAAGATCACCGACTTCGTGAGTCGTGAGTCGGGAGCAAGGGAGAATGACAAAACAGAACGAAAAAAAAAAAGGAAATGAACCAACATATGAAGAGAGAGAAAGGAAAAAAAAACGCCCGTCACGGGGCATCTAGGGGGAGGGGAAAATGTGGTGAAAAAAAACACGTGAAAGGAAAATAATCAAAACAAGAGACTGTCCGTGCCTGTGTGCGTGTGAGTGATTGTGTAACTACGTGCGCTTGCGTAAAAGAAAACAAAAAGGGGTGGGGAAGGGGGGAGGAAATACGGTAGTAGAAAAAAAAGAAAAAAACGACAACGAACTAACCAAGAAAAAAAAAAAAAAGAAGCACAAACACGCACACAGGCACAGAGCCGTTTGCAAGCAAGGGTAACTGCTCCAAGGAATGGAGGGGGAGGGGTGTGAGAAAGAAAAAAAGAAAAACAATGTTTGGAAAAAAAAAGATGAAGAAAAATAGATGAACAAAAAAAAGAAGATAAGAACAATCAGACACCGCGAACCCTCCAATGCTCTCAGTAGAGAGTGGAGAAGAAAAAGCAACCCACATGTGTTTTTTTTTAAAAATACTTTTGCTGTTGTGGGTGCACATGCGTGCCTTTTTATTTTCTGCACATTCGCAATTGTCTTCAGGTTCAATCTCTGTTTTTTTTTATTTTAAACCGGTGTCAAACATATTTGGCACGGCACGGCACGATGCGAACTGAGGAAAAGATGGGAAGTGAAACAACAAAAAGTAAAGTTAAACATGAAAAGAAAAGAGAGAAAAAAAAAACACAGGTGAAATGAAGTACCATAAGCGACTTATTCTTCGTTTTTGTGGTGTCTGCTGCCCACTGGCTTTCGCAGTTTGAATTTTTTAAAAATTGTGGGCGTGAGTGTGCATTTTGCTTTACGTTACCGAAATCGCCCGAATGGTGAGGCTGAAGGTGGCATGGCTGCGACTGGGAAATTCCCAAGGCCGCTGGTACGCGAGTTGCAGAGTGTACGTCCCTTCTTTGAGCGGCGTCACAGTGATGTGTTGCTGCGTGCCGCCCATGCCGACCAACAGTCCGGATCGTTGCTTGTCCGTGTCGTACACGGAGTGAATGCGAAGTTGCTTGTCCGAACCGAGGTTCTCGCTGTCTTCTTGACCGACACGCACCCAGCTGAAGCCCGTCGAGGGGTTTGCCTGGAGGTTGACGGAGAGCTGCTTCCCCACTGCAACACGAACCCGAGCGCCGTTGTGTTTCAGAGTGAAGCGCATGACGACGACTGACCTTTTCTTCAAAATTGATGTGTATCAGGGAAAAAAAGAAAAAAAAGTGTGGGCTTGTTGTATGTATATCTGTGGGTGAAACAGGGAGAGAGGGAAAGAGGACACGTGCACGGCGCTCACGTCTTGGTGGTTGTTTGAAAAAAAAAACCTGTAGTTTTAAGGCGAAAACGCACTGGAAAAATCTTCCCAGACGGAGGTCAAAAGGACAGTTATACATGGCGGAGAGGAAAGAGGGAGGAGGAGCAGGAGGAGGTAGAATACAACAGACACTAAGAGGCTGTAGTCGAATTGGTTGGAAACAATCACACACCACGCTAGCCGAAAAAGGTCATGCGCACTTGTCGAGGACGGAATGACCGGCGTGGCGACGACTCCACCGTGCGCGACACTCCGTTTCTACCTTTTTTTTTTTGCCTTCCCACATGTAGGCAGATTCCTCTTTTTATTTTCCTTCGTGTGCTTTTTTTTCTTTCCGTTCGGCAACTGCTTAGCGATTGCCCGTTGACGAGGAGTCGAGAGAGAGAGAGAGAGAGAGAGAGAGAGAGAAAAAGGAGAATGGAGTCACTCTGATGATGGGCACATGACACCGCACAGCTACACGACGGTGTGGTTGGGATACAGAACAGCCCCCTTCCCCCAAAAAGCAAAGAAACAACACTGACAAAAAAAAAGAAAAGAAGAAGAAGAGAGGAAGATACAAACAGAGGGAGAGAGAGAGAGAGAGATTGTGTGTGTAAAAAGAAAAACACGTATCTTTGCTTTGTCCAGCTAGCAGCGTATTTGACGTACAGACTGCATCATCAGTGATGAGGAATGAGGACGGAAGACAAAAAAAAAAAAAGAGAAGAGACAAGAAAGAACGGGATAATAAGGACGAGAAAAGAAACAACGAAAACAACAACATCCACAACAACAACAACAACAACAACAACAACAACAAAAAAGAGAGAATCGATGTATATGAACTTCATGCGTTATCGACAGGGGAATAGATCAACTATTGCAGCTTTCTTCACTCCCACCAGCGAACCACCGACACGAGGTATATAGGTACACCCCTGGCATGCGCATGGGGGAAAAAAAAGCAACAACAAGGGCGTACACATATGCCCTTTGTTCGACGGAAATGAGATTTTTATTTTTAAAAACAACAACAACAACAACACGATGGCAAGATCAACGAGGACAGGATACGCCTGTAACGAGAACCACCGATACGATATCGAAGGAGAAAAAACCTTTGATGGAAAGAACGAGGGGGAAACAAGAAATTAAGTTAAAAGAGTCATCGAAGCCAGTTTTTTTTTGAAAAGACCGTTTTTTTGAGGTATGCGTGACATTTACCGCGCTGTCTAGAATTTTGCCTGTGTCCAACTTCCTCAAAGTGGGTTCATAGCAATAAAAAAAAAAACACAGTCACACACACACGCAGACGGCGCAACAAGAGCGACAGAACCACAGAGCTGAAAGCAAAAGGAAAACATCGGATAGTCGCGAACGCGAAGGAGAAACTAATGAAAGTGCGAAAAAAAAAAAAGACATTCAGGGAGAGAAAGAGAAAGGATGCCACATATTACCATGTGCACAACTTTTTAAACGTTCTCTCCCCCTTCGTCAACTTCGCACGGCGAGAATAAAAAGAAAAAGGAAAGAAAAGTGCAGTTGTCGTCTAGCCTCACGCACTGGCATCCAGGACGACAACGAACCGATCCTCCGGATCCACCAAGCCCATCTCCGCATTCCACGGCTGCGAATACACCAGCTTCACCGTGTGCTTACCCGCCACCAAAGGTGTGAACTTGAATTCGTACACCCCCACAGCCCCCAGACGCGCCGAATGGGACGACGACGGCACGGCGAGATGATCGTGTCCATGTCCGCGTCCCGCCTCGAAACGTGTAAAACGGCGGACGAGCACGAGCGTGGAGTCGTCACCGGCGACAGAGCCCATCGCACGGCCCACGCAGTTCCAGGCGTAGCCCGTGGAGGGGTTGCCAGGAAGCCGCAAGGTGACTGTCTCGCGAACGGCACAGTGAAGGGTGCGGTGATTGTCGTCCTGAGTGATGAGCATCGTTTTTTTTTGCTTTTGAGTTCTTGAAGGGAACAAAGAAAACGAAACCGAAAAGGAAAAAACAAAAAGAGGAACAGAAAGTGATGAAGAAGAGCGAATTAAAGACAAGGAGTTTTGTGTTGTGTGCTTGGGTTTTGAAAAAAAAAGGTAGTTTGATAGCTGTGTGAATGCCTTCAACGGGAACTGCATCACGCTCACAGCGAGAGAGGAAAGAGAAAAGGGAGGAAGGAGCGGAATGGAGGACTGGCAGAAATAAAACAACAACAACGACAACAACAGAACTGTGTGAGGCACGTGGAGGCTACGAACACCACTGTGGGAAATTGCTCGCTATTTCCCGCGTTTTTCACCACTGGAGCAACGCTTTCTGTGTGCACGACCAAAATTCATTTATTTTCCCGTCTGGAAAGACTCCACGGTGCGTGGAACGGCCGCACCCCATGAATAAATGGAACACATGTATTCGCAGAGTTTTGTTTTATCTTTATTGTTATGGTAATGCAAGAAAAAAGAAACACGAAGAACACACGCACAGACAACAAAGCGTTGAAGAAAAAACGACTAGGTCGGAGCGGGCGAAATTAAAACGATAGGCATACCAGGAGACATGCGTATCAATGTCCGTGTGCGCAAGCACACAATTGTTCTGTTTTTGCATCTTTTTTAAGGATGTGAAAAAAGCATACATTCAAAGAAAAGAGGACCAAAGCAACCCTCTCGCACACACACACACTGACAGAGACAAAACAGCGGGTGCATCACTCGAATGCCTTGTGAGAGAACACTCACACACCCGTCCACACCGCAACCCTCTCCACACATCAAAAGTAGACAGGGAACAATGGCGTTGCGACTTGCAGAAAGTTCGCAGGCGAATAACTCTGACAAGAGCACGAAGGAAAACAAAAAGGGAGGCGGTGATGAGAGTGTGTCAGCGACGGTGGCGGTGACGGTTGAAGCAAAAAAAACAAAAACTGAAAAGAAAAAAACGTTGGGTAAGTACGCGAGGCCAACCACAGGCACAGACACACACACACACACACACAGAGACCACATGCTGAGGGACTAGGAAAAAGAACCGTGTCACGCGATCCCTACGTCGTCAACACGGAAAGAATAAAATCCGACGATGCACATGTCTCTGGTGGTTTCTTTAAATAAGACAAAGAAACGCCTAAAAATAAAAAACACGCCTCTTTTTCGTTTTGTTTCCGTCATTTTTTTTTCACACACGCCTGACGCCAACGCGTCGTCTTCAAGCGCGAATGTCCAAGCGCCAGACATGACTGTCTAGGCACTAGAAACGACTGAGAAACGAGAAGGACACCAAGAAGGACAAAGTGTACACAAGGTAGGAAGTTAATTCGCGGTTCTTTGTTTAATACGACTACATGTGCCTGTGCGGGTATACAATATAGATGTCGCGGTGCATAAGCATGAAACAAGGAGGAAGAGAAAAGCGCAATGAAGCTATCTGATATATATACAAACAATCTGACGAGAATCAAGCGCGTGCTCAGTCTCCGTTTCAGAGGAAAAGCAAGCAAAAACGTCAAAACAATAACGACACAGCCAAAAAAAAAAAAAGAGAAACCATCGACAGCGAGAACGGTAAAAATGCGTATGTGTATAATTTGCCAAACGTTGATCAGAATATAGATGTGTGGGGTTGGAGGAGGGTGGATGCAGTCGTTTACGTATACGAAAAAAACAACAACAACGACCACTCCGCACCCGCAACAGAAGCGGCAACGATGGCTAAGTATGTTTTAACTGGGAGGAAGGGGGGGGGGGGGNGGGAGGGGACAATAAGAGAAAAATGTTACAAGGCGCACCAAGCTGAACGGCAAGGACACACCAACGGCACTCAGGAGACTACCTGAAAGAAAAAAGCAAAAAAAAAGAAGAATGAGATGAGGAACCATGATGTCGGCATATTTTTTTTGCTCATTTTCATGCCCACCATGGAGGTCACCTCTCTCACAGCATCAAACAAGGAAAAAGAGAAAAGAGAGAAAAAAGAAAAAAAAAGAGACACCAAAATATGACACGCATTAGTCGTCATGAGGCGCGTTGTTGATGCATGAACGCCGTTTCTACTGCTTGCCGCCAACTGACTCCACTAAACGTGGAGAATTCCTGAAGCAGTGAGCAAGCCGAAGCAAAAAAAAAAAAAAAGAAAGAAAAGAAAAGAAAAGCAACGAGAAGGAGGAGAGAGAGAGGTAAGAAAGAAAATAAAAATGTTGTTAAGAAAAAAAAAAAGAAAGAAAAGAGAAGGAGACAATGCACGCTCCTCAAAAAAAGGAGAACGTGCAGTATTTATTCTTTCAAGTTCGGTCATGTTTCATGTATATGTGTGTTTGCGTACATATATTTTTAATTTCCTTTACTCTCTCTCCCTCTCCCTCACTCTCTTTTTCATCGCATCACGCTGCGTAGAAAACAGTCACACGGTACCGTGCATCGCGTCCAGACAGACGCTCGCCTGTCTGCGATGACACATAGCGAAAATGAAAAGTGAAGGGTTTGCCGCTGGGCAGCGCCGCGCGCGGCTCGATTGTGAACTCACACACAGGCGTGGTGGATGCCGCATCACGCTGCGAGCCACGGTGCACGACGAAGTCATCCAGCACAAGCGTGTCTGCGTCCACAGGGGCATCCGTGAAAGGATCGCAGCAGCACCAGAGACACGCCGAGTGACGCTGAGACCCGCCAGGCAGACGTACACGGAAAGGCGCGGTGTCCGATTGGAGTCGTACGCGCTGTCCGTGGGCATAGTGACTCAGCGTCTGTGTTACTCTTTGTTCGTTGAGGTGAACCATTGTTGCTTCTTAAGGCTTTTTGTTGTTTTTGTGCGCGAATGCTTTTTTCCCTTTCTTTCTTGCTCAAACACAGACACACAAGCAGAGACCGTCCAACCTAGGCAAAAAGAAAAATGTGAATGTGCGCGCTAGGCGGATGTGAGTGAGTGAGAGTGTGTGCGTGTGTATATGTGTAAAACTACAAGTACAGTAATGAATCTGTGAATTTGATACGCTTGTCAGGAAGTGAGTCAAAAGAAAAGGATCAACCGGCGTTGTCAAATATTCACACTTTCGAACAACAAAAATTGTCAGTCGAATAGAGTAGAAAGAGAGAGAAAGAAGATGGGGCGGTGAGCGGTTGTTTTCTTGATCAGTTTTTCTTTTGCATTTAAAGAAAGTGATGACCACGGATGCTTCCGCGTCGGCTCAACACAAGAGACATTAAACTTCGCATACTTTTTTTTTGTTTCTTTCCAACTGATCGACATGGCAGCAGTACTCGGAGCTCCCCCCTCCTACATTGAGCACTCTTTAATAATTTCTTTTTTTTTTTTTGCTTTTCTTCTTCTGGTCTACACACGACTTCGTCATTCACTGCCTATCCACATGAATTTTTGTGTTTTTATTTTTATTTTCAAAGTATCCCCGCGCGTTGTGCACAGGGACACTCACAGATACGGCAAGCAAGACAAAGAAACAAAAAGGAATGTTCACATTTGATTCTTTTGAAGGGAGGTTTCACTTCCGTGTTTACCACCCACACTTGTCGAACGCTTCGCCAACCAGCTCGATGGTTTCGCGCGTGAGCGGCAAGTAGCCCTTCTTCACCACCGCTGCCTTGGATGATTCCTCGGGTGGCAGACACAACTGATCGTACACGGTCGGATTTGTAATGAGCACATAATAGCGATCCGCCACGACAGGCGCTCCGTTTTCACCCGCCTCATCCTCGTCATCGTCGTGGTGCACTTCCTTGGCGGTTTCTTCGGTGTGTCGCCAACACGCATCATGTAGAGACGTCGTGAGAGCCGCCTCGTAGCCCTCCTTGACGAGGATGTGCTTGATGTACTTGAACGTGCTCGTACGCAAGTGACTGTGCGACGGGGCACTGGCCGGGGCCGCACTCCCACCCCCTCCTCCGTTTTCACGCGCACCACCGCGGGGCTTCTCCTGTGGCTGGCTCAGTTTTGCTGGCAAGAATGTTGCCGACGCTTCACGGGAGTCCTTGCCCGTGCCGCCGGCGCCGCCGTGGGCTTCCGGGGCCATACGAATGAAAAGAGGCACAGCATAGGGCGGCAGCGCGGCCTGGTTGGCGGAGCCGTCGCCGTTGAACGTGCGCTGACCAGACACAAATTGGTAAAGATCGTCCTGAAGAAAGCGGCGCTCGGCAGCCGGAGAGAGCGAGAAATGCGAGAGAGGAGACGTTGTCGTCGTTGTCGTCGTTGTCGTTGTCGTGAACGCGGGCAGCGCGGCACCGGCCGCAGCCGCAACCGTCGCAGCAGTGATGCCTTCCTTTTTCTTCTGCGTCTTCTCCGTGTTCGAGGCGACCGCCGTGTGAAACGAACGCGGCTGCAGAGTCAACATGGCCATCCCTGCGCGCCCTTCCTTACCTGGCACCGTCACGCCGTAGATAACGGCCTCGAGAATCCCCACATGGGAGGAATGCACGGTATTCAGGGCGTTCGCGACCTCCAAGGTGCTTACATTCTCTCCCTTCCAGCGAAACGTCTCGCCGACGCGATCGACAAAGAAGCAGAAGCCGTCCGCGTCGAATCGGATCAAGTCACCCGAGCGGAAAAACAGGTCGTCGGCGTAGGGCCACATGACATGACGCACGAGCTTGTGGTTTGTCTGCGCTTCCGCATCCGTCACAGCAGCAGCAGCCGCAGCCGCAGTGGTGGTGGTGGTAGTCGTCGTTGACATCGTCGTTGTCATTGTTGTCGATCCGACGATGCTCGGGGCTGTTTTGGTGGTGCTCTGATGGTAGCCATCAAAACGCCGCAACGCGAACATGTCGAAGCCTTGCACCACCTCACCGCAGACCTCCCCCGCCTCGCCCACCGCCACGCGCGCGCAGAAGCCAGACTGCGGGTCGCGCCACAGATCTTGCGTGGCCTCTTCAAAGCGGAGCACACGAAAGGGAAAGAAGGGCAGATATTCGACGGTCAGGTACCGCCCACCAAGACGTGGCACATGGCCAATCGAGCCGGGGATGTTGAACAGGTTGAACAGGAAAATGTTGCCCTCGGTGGAGCTGTAGAACTCGACCGGTTGGGCTACATTGAGTCTGTCCATGCACTCTTGCCAAATGTCCAGACGCAGACCGTTGCCAAAGGCGTACGGGACACGCCAGGCGGATTGATTGCGCAGCGCCAGCAATGCGCGCTCGGAGAGTGGCAGATCCGGCGGCAGCACCGCGCACACCGACGACGGATGTGAGGAGGCCAGATCGGACAACCCCTGTGGGGCATGCCGACGCTCAAACAGAACGGCGTAGCGCAGAATTTCGCCAATGTACTGCACCACAGTGGCGCGATAACTTTCCAAATCGGCGCGAAAGTTCGAGGCGCTGTACTTGCTGCGAATGACCATGCGCACCGATGGCAAAGGCAGCGAGGCCCGTTCAGCGGCATGTCGGGCCAGGTACGGCTCGCGCCAGGGGCTCCGCATGACCGCCTGTCGCGCCTGCTGCTCTTCCAGTCCATGCAGGAGGTGACCGAGGCAGAAGACGCAGCCGACCGTGTGGTACATGGGCAGTGCGTTGTAAATAGTGAGCAGACTGAGCGACTTTTCCTCCTGCCATGCGGTCTCCGTGTAGGAGAAGCGGCGGTTCAGGCCCAGGACAACGGGCAGCCACGCGAAGAGCCAGCGGATCACGTGCCACACGGTCAAGAGGGTCACGACAAGCTTGGAGTGGCGCGCCGTGTGCGCGTGGCGATCCAGGCTGTGCAAAAATTGCGCATCCACGATCTTCTCCGCCTCTTGTTCGGCCTCTACCTCTCCGCGAACACGAGGAATGCGGGTCTGCACGGGCGTGTCATCGGTGCCGGCGTTCGTGGTGCGTGTTGTGGTTGTCGTGGTTGTCGCCTGTCCCGTGTACGCGGCCTCCGCCGCCTTCAGACTGGCGGCACGCTCCGTCGCCTGATCACGCAGCGCACGCCGCGTGGCCTCGCGCATGGACAGCAGCCTCGACAAGAGCGCGGTGGCAAAGAAGCGAAGATGGCTAAAGCGAGCGGCCTTGGGCAGGCCTGTGGTGCCGGAGGTGTAGATGTACAAGACAGGCTCCGTGATTTTGAAGCGCCGCAAGGCGGACGCCATGCGCGGGGCGGCGACCTTGTACATCGCCACGAGCGCCGCTGTGCGCCGTGCCGTCGTGCTCTCCGTGTCGTTCTTGAGCTCACTGTGCGTTTGTGCCATGGTGGTGGTGGTGGTGAGCGTGGACAGGCGCTGTTCGAGCAAGGCCGTGTACCACGCGATCACCATGCTGGACAAGATTGGCAGCCATCGCAAACGCTTCCAGGCACGCCGAGAAGCCTCCAGACGAGCAGCGGTCGTCGTCGTGTTCTCCTCCTCCGCGGTTGGCGGCGCGGTCTCAAAGTGCGGCTTTACCATCGCCCAGAGATCCAGAGGCAAACGGCCAGATGCCGCGTCGTACCCGCAGGGCGTCTTGAGACTCGTCCGTGAGGCGCGGGTGGTTGTGGTTGCGTCGGCGTTGCACCGGCGCGCGTACGGGATCTGATTGAAGCGATCAATCGCGTCCTGCATGGCCGGGGTCAAGGCCTCGCTGGTGCCGAGGCGCCAGAAAAAGATCCGCTTGACGCAGGTGGGCACGTGCACCTCACCGAACGTCTCCGTCTCCGTCGCTGTGCCACTAGCATCGTCGTCGTCATCGACTCGTGTAGGGGCGGCAAACAACAGCGGGGCGTAGATCGCATCGAGAATGAGAATGGCGCTGCCCGCGCACTCGAGCGCGTGAAAGAGCATGGCACTATTGGCAAGATTCGTGTTGACCAGCGCGGTCGCACAGGGCCGGTACACGGGTGGCGATGATGATGACGATGCTGATGCTGATGCCGTGTTCGGCGCGAGACTTTCATCGACGGCGCCCAGAAAAGTTTCCAGCGCACCGGCCCGCGCACACGCCAACCAGATCGAGTTGTACTCCACCGAGTTGGGCAACATGAGCGCGACACAGCTCGGCGACACCAGCCCCGCCTTCGCCGGCGCCTCGCCAGAGATAGCTGTCGCGGGCAAGGCATGCAGACAGTGCAGCTCGCAGGCGATGATCTCACTCAGAAGATAGGCCAGGCGCACGGCTTCACCGAACTCCAGACGCGCGGACGAGGCAAACGCACACCGGTCGCGCGCCGACGCCATGCGATCGGTTTTGGACATGACAAACACAGCATCGACATCCTCGTCTTCTTCTTCTTCTTCTTCTTCTTCTTCTTCTTGCTCTGCGCGATCACCGTGTTTATGGGGCCGGCTGGAGTCTTTGTCCATGGCACGATGCTTCTTGGCGCGTGGCACCAGCGAGGACACGACATCCCCTGCGGCATCCGCCTCGTCATCACCAGACTTCTCTTGTTCTTGTTCTTGTTCTTGTTGTTGCTTTTGCTGGCAGCGCAACTGTGCGTGTGCGTTCAGCGCGTTCGCTTGCTTCTCCAGCACCGTCAGCAAGCGCACATGAACAGCCTCGCCGTGTGCCATGCTGACGAGCGCATTGTACTCGCGCAGCAGAGGCTGCCAGTAATAACGCCAAAACTGCGCCAGCCACGCCGCATCCGGGCGTCCTGACAGATCGCCTGTACCGTCCTCCGGTGTGCGTCCCTCGTGCCGACACCGCTGCACCAGTGAATCAAGCACGTCGGCCGCTGTCCACGCCTCATCAATCACGTCCATGCCACCAGGACCGCCACTGGCCACCTCACCGTCCGTGTCGTCCGGCAGCGCCGCGAGGTACTGGGCCCGCCATGTGCGCCATTGCAGTCGACGCTGCATCACGGCATGGCGGAGCTGCACCATGCCGAGTGCCCCACCAAAGGCGAGGTAGGCGACGACCGTTCGCAGGCCATACTCAAGCCGCAAGAACCATGCCCACTTGTCCTCCACGTAGTCCACGTGGCTCATTGAAGCAGAAAAGTAAACCAACAAAAAAGGAAAAGAAAAGAGGCCGAAGAAACCCCGACAGCAATGGATCAAGAGAAATGAAAAAGAAAGTGGTTATTTTTGTGGTGTGGTTATTTTTGTCTGTGTGTATGGCAGCCACAAAAAAAAAAAAAGAGAAAAAAAAAGACACGAGCAACAAATAAAGAAACGGTGTGTGTGTGTGTGTGTGTGTGTGTGTGTGTGTGTGTGTGTGTGTGTGTGTGTGTGGGAAAAAAACAAAAAACAAGACACAACGCGAGGCGATATAGACGGATGAACCCAAACACAAACCAGAGCAGATGGAAACACAGAGATAATCTGATGACGCTGGGGTAATAGTAGGAAAAACAAATACCAACAGTCGTTTGCTTGATAAAACAGGTTTTGGGTGATTAAGTGGGCACGAGAGAAAGGAGTGAGAGCAAAGGGAGAGGAGGGAGGAGTTTTTTTTTGTTGGGCTTACAGGAGGATAAAACAATAGCTGCCCTTGACAACGGTACACAAAACAACAACAACAACAACAACAACAACAACATAGTTGCCGGACTACACATACACACACGCTCGCGCATGCACAAATACTTACATCTTGTCGGGAGGCGAAGGGAAACACATACAAACTGTGAACAAAACTAGGCTAAACCCAACGCGTGACCCTGTGCTTGCAGCCCAGTACGAACTGTGTGCAGTTGATGCAACTCAAGTTGCCCACTTTTTTTTTCTTTGTTTCGCAAAATAGCCATTGTTAACGCAAGTAGTCATATTCCTTCAGTGAATCACGCTTACAGAAGAACACATAGAGCGAGCACTAGTACAAATAAAAACATGTTGCGGGAAAACAACAACAAGGAAACTGAGGAACGCATGCATGGGTTTCTTTTATTTTTATGTTTAAGCCACCACACGCATGTTTCGCATCGTCCTTCTTTTCCTTCTGGTGTTTTTTTTCCCGCTGCGCTGTGCTGCTGTGAGCACGTTCTTTCTTTTTCTGTCTATGGTGTTTTTCTTTTGCTTGTGTCGTGCTCTTCTCATTTCTTTTCTCACCTTTTTTTTGTTTTCATTTGTTTTAACCGTCTGCGTTAAAAGGGCTGAAAGCTGCCGGAGGCGTTGCCAGCTGGGGAGTCACCGCCACTTTCCTCGTTGCCGGCACGGCCGCCGCCCGCACCACCACGGTACTCGCCAGTACCACGACCACCACCACGACCACCACGGCCACGGTACGTACCGCGGAAGCCGCCGCGACCACCCGCCGCACCGTTCATCAAACCCATGAGCGCCGTGATGGCCTGAAATGGATCCATCGGGTGACCGGCATCGCGACGCGGACGATCGAAACGACCACCACGACCAGAGCTGCCGCGTGCGCGGTCGGCGCGATAGTTGGAGCGCTTCTTCGTGACCTGTATAGATGGGGCGAGGAAGTAAGGAAGTCAAGTTTGTCGAAACGGGAGTTTCGGAGAGAGAGAGAGAGAGAGAGAGAGAGAGAGAGGAAGGGGAGGAAGAGGAGAGTATTTGGAATTGATGGACAGAGTACGGGGGTGAGGAGGTTTTCACCCCGCTTCAAAAAAAAGAAAGAAAAAGAAAAAAAAAAGAAACATGCGCAGAAAATGGTGAAGCCACACAAGCACACACGACGGGCACACAAAGCAATTTGAAAGATAGAGAGCAGAGGAGAGGAGAAATAAGAGAGAGGAGGGAGACGAGGAGACGACAAGAGCGAGAAACGAAAGCAGTCCGCTAGAGTGGGCCAAGAGAAAAGGAAATTAAAAAATCATAACGAAACATAACAGAAGAGGCAAACAGAAAAATAACGCTGTAACAGCCACACAAATGATAACCATACATAAACAACAGGCACCTCATCCGAGAGCACTGAATAGCCTAGAGAGAAAGGGCGTTGCACACACACCTTGCATTCTCTCCGAATATTGTTGTTCTTGTGCGTACCACCCTTCCCCGACAGAGGCTAAGGAGAGGACACGAAAAGAAGAAAACAAAAAAAAAAGCGGGAACAGAGAAACAACAGCAGTGAGTTGTTGACCAGGGCGAGTGAGCGTGAGTGCCAACGCCGTTGGTGTTCTGGTGTGCCTGTGCCATGTGACGCACAGCAATACCGCCGCCACTGCCAAAAAAACACCATACTGATGGTGTGCTGAACCTGCTGCCCGTCGCTTCTTCTTTTTTGTATTTGTTTCTTTGATGTGACTGAGCGTAAGGGAGGTGTCCCACTAGTTTTTTTTTGTCTTTTTGTCTTTGTTTCTTTGATGAATGCGAATGTGTGGTGGAGATACCTTGAGCTTGTTGTTTTTTTAGTTTGAACACGTCTTTTTTTTTTTTTTTAGCTTTGTTTATGAGTTGATGAGTTGATCTTTTTTTTTTTGTGTGTGCGTGTCCTTCTGTGCGTGTGTGCTCGAGCGGGTTCGGCGTGGTGTGCGCGTAGGAGTGCTCCGTATTTTGTACACTTCGAAAGAGTGCGCAAGTACTCGGCACGCCTACGACACACACGTCCACCATGTGGATAGCAATTTGTCGGCGTGGTGGTGGGGGTGGGGGGGGGGGGGGGGGGAGTTAGGCTAAAAAACAGAAAAAACAAAAAAAAGGCAGCGGTGAAGCGGGGTGAGAAGCAATCATAAAACACATGTGTTTGTGTGTGTGGGGAAAAAAAGAGAGAGAAAGTAATGGAACTCGTGAATCAACATACAATTAAGCTACTGCCTTTGAAGTCTGCGTTGTTCTTGGTGTCAATGGCCTGTCCCATCGCGGTGTACGTCTGGAACTCAATGTAGGCCGTGCCCTTGAGCTCGCCAGTCGTGCGGTCCTTCAGCACCGTGCAGTTCAGGATGGGTCCGCAGTCCGAAAAGAACTGAACGAGTGCCTCCGGCGTCGTCGTCGGGCCACCATTCTCGCCCTTGGGCAGGTTGCCGACAAAGACGGAGCGACCATCGGTGTCCTTAGAGAAGGAGTGAGCGGCCGCGGCGGCCTGCGCGGCGGCCTGCGCCGCAGACGCGGACAGACCCGCTGTGACCGGCTGCGCGGGGAACCCTTGACCTATGCCCGTGAAGGTCGTGCCGAGGCTGGCGCTCGGTGGAAAAGGGCCGTCAGGAAACGGGCTGGTGTTGGACGGCTGAAAAGACTGCGCGAAGGGATTCATCGCATGCACCGGCTGCTGTTGTTGTTGCTGCTGCGGTTGTTGTTGTGTGCTTGGCGGCACGCCGAGCGGAAACACCGATGTCTCCGGGGCTTGTTGTTGTTGTTGTTGCTGTTGCGGCTGATGCTGGTTCTGAAGTTGGCTGCGCAACTGATCATCTTGCGCGAGCTGGGCCTCGAGCTGCGCGAGCTCAGCGGAAAGATCCTGATCCATGGCAAAAAGAAGAGAGATGCGGCGCTGATCGTGTGTGTGTGTGTGTGTGTGTGTGTGTCTAGGTCAGTGTGACTTGCTTTCCTTCCTTCTTTTCTCCCCTATAACTTTCGTGCGTCAAGTGGACTGTACGGGAACAAGTGTGACACGGGAGTGCAATTTCTCTGCGTGAGGCGGATATCAAAGAACGGTGAGAACAAGAAAGCGGATAAAAAAAAGGAGGCGAGTAAGAAGAAAAAGAAGAGGGGTGTGATGGTATGGGGGACAAGACAAATGGGTGTGTCGACAGCTCTGGCCTGGTCAGAAGAAGGGAGGCCGCGTGCGCATTGTGATGCGTCTTCTGGACGTACAAGGGCAAAATCACTCGGCAAGTTTGGGATGAGGAGGACAGAAAGAGGCGAAAGGGAGGAGCGAAAGTTACGCCACTTTTTCCTTTTTTTTCTCTGTTGAATATCTCCATGGAAGTTTATCAGCTAATTGTCTTTTCTTTTGCTATTCTCTCAACACGTGAAAAAAAAAAACAAGGTAGAGAGGGGCAAGAATGCAACACACACAAACACACATGTGAATGTACTTTTGCATATCAGTGTACATGAACAAGGGAGCGTGAAGACCACACCACCCAAGAAGGAAGAGAGAAACAAAACAAAACAAAACAAAAAAAAAAAAAGGATCGCTGACACACAAATAACGTAGTAGTAGAAGGGAGAGGAAAAAAAGAAGAGCACAGTGCCGAAACGTGCGCGAGAGTAACCAGGCTTGCTTTCCGACACTCTGCCTTTTGCTTCTGTGTTTTTCTTTTCCCTCCTGCCTTTTTTTTTTGCTGTCTAGAAGCCCTTCGCGGCCTTGGCAGCAAGACCATCGATCTCTTCCTTCTGCTGCACAGGCTGTGGAGGGAAGTACTGGCACACAAAGTTCACATACGCGGGGTCCGCACTGACAACGGCGAAGAACGCACCCATGTCGTAGCCATCGCTGCCAACTTTCTTCACCGCCTTGCGCGCCTGAAGTTGGTTCCAGTCAAGTCCGGGCACGGCACCGCAGATGAGCTGATCCATCATGGCCTCGCTCACCTTGGGCTGACCCTGAGAGTAGCTCAGAAACGCGGTCTTGATGCGCTGAGTCTGATCCTGCGTAAGTCCCATTTTTTGTTCTTTAAACGACGCGGCTCGTGCGAGGATGTAAAAGACAAAAAAAAGTAGCGGTAGAAAGTTGCGGATGTGAAGGTGTATCTTGCTGTGATAACGTTTGTTGCTTGCGGGCTTTCATAGGAAGGGAAAACGTAGAATGAAAGTGGCAAAATAAAAATAAAAAATGACAAGAGGTGGGGTGAGGAAAGATGAGGATGATGGCTGGCGGTGTAGAGGATAGACAGACACACGCAGACACGAGAGATGCGCCGGTTTTTTCTGTTCACGACCACAACACACCTTGTCGCGCTGAGTGACGGTCGCAGTTTCGCTGTTTGGCGAGAAACGTGATCCGTCGCTGTTGCGTCGTTTCTCATCTCTCTCTCTCTCTCTCTCTCTTTCCTGCTTACCTTCCCCTTCATCTTTTCTTTTGTCGGTGTCCTAATTTGTGATATCGACTTGTCTGTGTGTGTGTGGTTGTGTGAGGGAGAGAACGACAATCAGTCCATGACAACAGCAACAACAACAAAAAACAGCCCCTAATCCCACTTCATGTACGGCCCCATCTTCTTGCGGGTCCACTCCATGACCTGCTCGCGCTCTGTGACATCGCAGGCCGCCTTGGAGAGCCCTTCTGGCTCAAACTTGCCATTCATGTAGTACCCACCGTTGCACAACTCGTCGCGCATCGCGCAGTTCACCACCACTTGGCTGCCCTCACGCGGTGTGCGCATGACGAGCATGACAAGAAAATACCCATAGCGGAAAATGCCGGCCAGGGGTACATCGCGGTAGAGGTTCGTGATGACACCGCCGGGCGTGCACGCGCACGTCGTGTAGCGTGGCTCGATCTGGTTCTGTGCGGCGTGCTCGGCGGCAGACAAGGTGGCCGCGCCGGAGCGCAGCTTGGCATCCTTCTGTGCCGTCAAGCGCGCGGCTCGGCCCTGACGCGGCGGCTCCGGGTACGCCCGCGCGGCGAGGTCCTGCGCGTGATAAATGTTGCCGAGCTTGGTGAAGCCGTACTGCTCGAGTCCATCGAACTTGTTCGCCACGCGTGGCGACCAGACACCGCGACCGGTGAGATAGGTGTTGACAATGTGGCCCTTGATGCCGACGTGCGCGGAGCACGATACGTACACGACACGACCTTGCGCGGCCTCCACGAGCGGCAACAGCCCTTCGGTCAGCAGAAACGGACCGAGGTAGTTGATCGCGAGCTGCGTGTCGTCGCCGAAGCGGGTGACAATGTGATGCTGCTGCAGCACACCGGCGTTGTTGATGAGCACATCCACGCTGCGGCCCTGACGACGCGCGCGCTTGCAGTACTCGCGCACGGCGATAAAATCGGCGAGGTCCAGTGCCTGGAACTTGATCACCGGCACGCGCGTGGCGAGGGTGGGCTCGTGTGACGCGCGCGCACCTTCCCCACCGGGCACATGTCGGCGAAGATGCGTCTCGTGCGCGGTCGTGCTGGCTTTTTGAATCATCTCCATCGCCGCCAACGCGCGCGGCGTGTCGCGCGACAGCACCGTGATGTCCGCGCCTTGCCCAGCGAGCTGCAACGCAGTCGCGAGGCCAATGCCACTCGTCGCGCCCGTCACCACCACATGACGCCCGCGCAGATCTTTCCACACGTGGTTCTTGCGACCGGCGGCGACCCGCCGCGAAAGCACGAGCAACGAGGCCATGTACGCCACCTGATAGACAAACGGAATGGCCGGGATGGACGGAAACAACGATACCAAGTAGGCCACCACGCAGCCCGCCGGGATCGTGGCCAGGGCCAGGCTCTCCTTGAAAATGGCGAAGCTGTGTTTGCCGTAGTGGTAGACGTACTCCCCACTGAAGCGGCGCACGTGGCGGTACATGCCGGGGAAAAGTGGGGTCTGCTGGATGCGCGAAAAGGTTGTCGGACCGCCGCCTTCCGTTGCACTCGCACGACGCTTCGCGCGTCCCAGGACATCCGGCACCGGCGACGACAATGACGACGATGACGACGACACGCTCCCCACCGTTGGCACCGTCGTGCCATTTGGCGCGGCCACAACCGACGAAGATGACGAGGAGGATGATGAGGCGTGACTTGTGCCGAAAAAGGAGCGCTGCGCGGACAACAAGGCGGTCATCGTGCCGACACCACGTCGCCGCGGAAGAGACGCACAGTGCGTGAGCCGTGGAAGCATGATAACGACGCAATAAGAACACACAAACAATAACAAGACAAACAAACAAAAAAAAAAACACACACACAGTTCAAAGGGACAGGCTGCTGAAGCTCTGTCAAACGGCTCTTGTGTAGAAAAAAAAAGAAAAAGAACGCCAAACAATTTGGTTGAGCGTCAGTGACGGGTAGAAGGCGATGAGGCAAAGGGAGGAGGAAAGAAAGGTGATGGTAAACAAAGAGTGCCGACTGCGCACCTTCAGAGGAGATTATTGCCCTCACGCAGAATGCATGTCATTTGGCAGCGTACCGAACGAATAAATAGAAAGGCAAAACTGCCAAACAAAAAGGTTTTGGCGAGCGAACACACGTTCGTGGAGAGAGATGCCTAACTGTGCGTTTGCGTGTGCCTCACCGTGTGGCTATTCCTCACCCTAACGTAGTCACAGTTGTTTTCAAGCTTATTATATCATTGTGATTCTTTTTTTCTTGTTTGTGTGTATTGATCACCACCACAGCGATTGCCGACAGAACTAGCTGCGCTTCATCTCGTAGTACTTGTCCATCGTCTTGGACATGGCCCAGTGCACAACACTGTCGCGTGTCTTGGGATCCAGTGCGCGTCGGCTCAAACCGCTCGGCATGGGCTGGCACTCGGCGTAGTACTGACCATTCTCAATGCTGTCGCGCACGCAGCAGTTCACCACCGTCTGGCTGCCCTCGAGTGCGTCCTTGGTCCACAAAGAGCGCAGCGTGCGACCGACAATGTTGGTGCCCAGCACAGGCAGCTGCTTGCGCTGCACAATGACGGCCTCTGTGGACTCGCCAGCGCGCGTCTTGACGACGGCTTCCTCCGTCACCGCGATGCGCGTCAGCTGCAAGCCCGTCGCGCAAAAACCAGGGTCGACGATGCACACATCGAACGGCCGCTGCTCGCTCGGACGGTTCAGCGGAATGCCCTCGTAGCGGCGCCGCGCGAGCGACTGCGCGTGGTAAATGTTGCCCAACTTGGAGGCACTGTAGCACCGTGCCGTCAGTTGCTGCACATCCGGCGAGGGCTTGAGCGTCAGACGCTCCTCGACCACGTTGGCCGTGCGTACGCCATTGTGGGCCTCGCACGTGACGTAGACGATGCGACCACTACGATGCGGCGCACGGCGCAGGCTCGGCAGCAGCGCCTCGGTCAAATGGAAAGGACCGAGGAAGTTGACGCCAATGTGCTCCTCAAAGCCCTGCGCGGTCAGTCCGGGGGTCTCTGTCCAGACGGCAGCGCAGTTCACGAGGAGGTCCAAATGACCGCCACAGAGCTGCTTTATGCGCGCGACCGCCCCGGCGACTTGAATCTGGTTGTTGTAGTCGAGCGCGACAAAGTGAACGCGGTCCTCGAGCTTCTCCGCGGCGGCCGGACTCGCGCTGGCCTTCTTCGCGGCGTCCTGCTCCGCCTCCTTCGGTGTCCAGTCCGTGTAATTGGCCTGCAGAAACGTCAACGTGTCGGCCTCCTTGCCCGGCTTGGAGGCAATGATGACTGTGGCACCCATGTTGAGCAGCTGCAGCGCGGTGTATAGACCGATGCCGCTCGTGCCACCCGTGACGACACACGTGTGCCCGCGCAGGTCCTTGCGCACGTGATTGGTGCGACCGTGAATGACGAGACGCTGAAGAAGCACGGCCGCCGTGACATAGCTGCCCTTCAGCACGGCAGTGGTCAGCAGAGGTGCCAGGCTCATGTAGCCGAGACCGAGCACCAGCGGAAGCCAGAGACGACGACCGTGCAGGACCAGGTAGGCCATGTGCGCGGCACTGTTGTAGTCCGGCACCTCATCGTTGCCCACGTACGCAGCGGCATCGGCGGTGTTATCGCTGAACTTGTGCATCGCGTTCGGCTTGGCGCCACGACGAGCCTGACGAGCGGCCGCAGAAGTGGACGACGACGACGACGAGTCGCTTGATGGCGGTGGTGGAGGAGAGGTGGAGGCGGCCCAACGCGCGGAGAGCAGCGTCGCGGTCGCCACCATGGGCCTCAGCGGCCCGTGAAACGCAGCACAGCGAAGCATTCTTTTTGTTATTTTAGTTTTGTGGGTACGAGGGATTAAAAAAAAAAACCTTTCCTTGATCCACCGCGGGTGCAGCAAAGCAAGACAACAATGTGAAGAGGAAAGCAAAAAATGTTACACACGCAGCAACGTATAGACGAACACCAAATATGACAAACCTACCCGTCAAATGAGTGGATGCCATGACGATACAATAGATATGAAAAGGCGGATGAATGGAGCGAGTAAGAGAGTGAGCGAGAGAGGGAGAGAGAGGGGCATTTGCCGGTTTCACGAAGACAATGACCGCTTAGACTTGCTTCAAGGACGAGCAGCGGATGTCAAGTTGTTCCTATCAACCACATTTTTTCTCACAAACATCTGAACTCGACGATACTCGAGGGGACGAAGCCAACAAGCAGTATCGACATCAGCAAGACTACCAGATGCGGTGCACCGACATCCACTACTCCCTTGTCTTTCTTTTAACTTTTTCTTTAAAGGTTTGTGTGTGTGTGTGAAAATCAAACAAACACCAACAATGACAACAAGACGAGAACTCACAGATCCACCACTTGGAGCCATTCACTCAATCGTCGTCCTCGCCGAGTGGCGCGAGCTCCCACTCTGGTCTTCTCTGCACGGACTTCACCTGCTGCTGCTTGGCCGTTCCATTGTACTTGCCAATCTCCAAGGCCACATTCTCCTTGGTCACACCCGGCTTATCGAGCCACTCCTTCATGTAGTCGTCGCGCGCCTTGGCCATGGTATCCTTCTGGTCTTCGTACGAGTAGTTCGACCAGTAACCGCGCTGGCGAGGGTCGTAGTACTGCGGGTCGCGCTCCTCCAAGTTGTGGTAGGCGGCCTTCATGCGTTTCTGAAAGGGCATTTCCTGATGGCGCAGCGCGTTCTTCTCGACCGGGACACCTGTGCGCAGGTCGTACTTGGACTTCTCCTCGTAGGACATGAACATGCGATTCTTCTTGTACCACTCCGAATGACCCTCTTCACCAGGCTCTGGGCCCCATTCATCGGGCCAGCCGTACTCGGGCGGTGGCGTGAAACCCTCCTTATCCTTCTCCCAGTCGTGCAAGTGGTGCAGCTTTTCCGTTTCCGTGAGTTGCTTCTTCGGCTCCATGGACTTGACCGTCGCACCCATGACCTGCTCCTCGTAGGACGAGAAGCGCGGGGCCGGGGCGTGCTGGGGGTAGAAGTCCTCGAAGAACTTGTACCCGGTACCATCGGTGCTGCTGCCACTATTGTTGCTGCTGCTGCTGCTGCTGCTTGAGGCGCCGCGGTGCTGACACCACATTGCGGCGAAGCACGCCGAGGCGACGGCGAAACGATCCGCTGAGCGGGCAAACATGACTGCCACGCTACCTCAAAAGAAAAAAAAAAGGAAGAAAGCAAGCAAACAAACAAACAAACAAACAAAAATGACGAAACGAGCAGTACTATGCAAGCACTCTCAATGCAGTCCTTTCTTCTGTCAAATCTGCACCCTGTGTGTTGTATGGCGAGCAAAGGCGGGGGAGAGGTGGTCGTGTATAGCAATAAGAGGAGGAAGGAAGGAAGGCGCTGCACGACATTGTCCACATGGCATGAAAGACTGTCGACGATACGAACTTTTTTTTTTCGAAAAAACGCTTGCTCAGAAGGAAATTTTGTCTTTTTGTATCATTTTTGCATTTATTTTTCCAGATTCGGTGAAAGCATGCACACATTCTTTTTTTCCCGGTGGGCGGAAGTCAACCAAGCAAAATGGGAGAGAGAGAGAGCAAAAGATAAATAAATGATAATAGAACAAAACAGAAGCCATTAGGACACACTGAATACCTTGCCAGAGGGAGGAGAGAAGAAAGACAAAGAAATACATAGGAACAACGGCCAACAGAGTCTGGCACGATATTCCAAAATAGCACCAGGCAGTCGCTTCCTGTCCACACGGGAGAGAGAGAGAGAGAAAAGGCGACACAAAGGGTCGCGCGAACGCGCGCACGTGGTCGCCCACTCAGCACACACACGCAGGCGGCGACCTAAAACGATGCGGGCAACATACGGGCCAGTACGTTCGCGACTTTTTCCATCTCGGCCGGTGACATGGCATGCCCCATCGTCTCATCGACGTGCAGCTCGACCGAAGCCGTGACATTGGCCTCGTTCACAAGCAGATCACGCGTGGCCATGGCGGCGGCCAAGGGCACGACAGAGTCCTGACGACCGTGGAACATGACGATGGGCGTCGCACGATTCACGACATTCTGCAGAATGTCGAAGGCAGCGGCGAGGTAGCCGGACATGCAGACGATGCCCGCCGGTGCGTGCGGAGCCGCCGTGAGGCCCGTCGCCAGGGACATGGCCGCACCCTGCGAGTAGCCCGCGTAGACGATGCGCTGAGGAGGCACCTTGAGGCGACGCGCCGTCGTGTACGCGAGCGAGCGCAAGTAATCGACCGACTGACGCACCTGCGTGTTGTCCCGTTTTGGCAGCATCAGGTCTGCCGTAATCGCCCCCTCCAAATCGTACCACGCTGTGGTGACGAGGTGCTGATCAAAGAATGTCACGGACCTGGTCGGCGCCGTCGGCAGGAGAAACAGCACATGCGGCAAGCGCTCGACCAGGTACGTGCTGTGCCTACCCCATGTGTGCGCGGTGGACGTCAAGCCAGGGCTCAGCACGACGAGGGCCGTCGGCGTCTCGCGATTACCGATTGTCAGCAACGAACCATAGCGAAGGCCGTGCGTGATGGGCATGTCTTGGCGCACCTGCTGCAACTTCTTCTGCAGATCACCAGGCTCGATGCAGTCAGTGAAGTTTTGAATGCCGTAGAGTGTGCGCATTTCCTCCTTGGCCTCCACGCCGCTGAGTTGCGAGATTTTCACTGGGGGCGGGAACCACACTGAGGGGCGAGAAGATGCGTGTGGTGCATCCAATCGCGTTGTTGTTGTTGTTGTTGTTGCAGACAACCTGACTTGATGTGATGCGAGAAGAAGTGTGAGAACGCCGAGCACAACGAGTGCCCATATCAGGCCCTTGCGTCGACTCATGAACTGCCTCAGATCGAGCAAGCTCCAGAAAAATAGAAAAAAACAAGAGAGAGAGTATTTCGAGGTGGAGAAACACCAAGCTCACCAGCCAAACAAACAAGTATAACATAATGTGTGTGTGTGTGTGTGTGTGTGTGAGCAGAGTGGAAGCGTGAGGCAGAGTGTGTGTGTGTACGGTTGCCGAGCACGTGGACAAACACGCATACATCGCGAGGTGTCTACGGCTACAAGGAATAGTACGACTGTGGACAGCCAACAGCACGGACATGGACGCACACGCACATCCACCGGTGAACACCGAAGGAACTGAATACGCGTGATCCCCACCAGAGTCACACACATATGCGGTGTGGTGCGGTACCATGCCGTTTTTCTTCTCGTTCCATATAAATATTTTTTTTGGTGTTTTGCCTAGTCGCACACATTTTCGCCAACAGATGCCTTTCCGATGACACGCTCAGACGGGAGCGGCCACAGGTGCCGACACTGTTGCGTTGGCGGGGTCCGCGGTATCGAAGAAGGACCACCACAATTGACTGGCAAAGATGAAAAAAAGGGCACAGTTGAGGACAAAAGCTGCCCTCGTGAACCAAGGGTTGGCAGCCATTATTGACTGTGTCAGACGGTATGGCGCCGAAAGAAGGGGAAGAAGGGACTAAGAGGAACTGATAATCAACTCACCGACTAGCGAGCACACAACAACAACAACAACAACAACAACAACAGCAAAACAAAACACACAGAGAGGAAGAAGACACAGTAATGTGTGTATGCAGAGCAGGAGAGAGAACATGAGGGAGACTATTTGCACGATTGCGGACTCGTTGAACAAACACCGACGAGGACATGGGAGAAGCGCACGAGTCGTTCAACTGAGGACGTCTAACAACACACACACACACACACACGATCACAGACGCCAGTTCATCCAGTTACCATCAAGGAAACTCGACAGCGAGCGACAACCACACTTGTCACACGCGCGCGCACACACACACACGCACACATGCACGTTGTGGTACAGTGGGTGTCATACATTTTTTGTTCGTTTATATAGATACACTTGTCGTACACTTCTGTGAGGACGCAGGCTACACAATCCTACCCACCCACCCACACACACATGACGAGTAAACGGATGCCACGCACTCAAAACAGGCACGCGCACAAACAAAACAAATAAAGGTTACACCTGCGCACCGTTCTCAAAACTTCTCTGGCAGCACATTCGACAAGAAGCTCGCCACGTCCTCAATCTCCTGCGGGTGCGCCGTGTGCTGCATGTTGTACACCTTCAGCTCCACCGAGGCCGTGACCTTGGCGTCATTCACGAGCAGATCACGCGTGGCCGTGGCGGCGGCGAACGGCACGACAGGGTCCTGGCGACCGTGGAACATCCCAATGGGCGTCGCACGATTCACGACATTCTGCAGAATGTCGAAGGCAGCGGCGAGGTAGCCGGACATGCAGACGATGCCCGCCGGTGCGTGCGGAGCCGCCGTGAGGCCCGTCGCCAGGGACATGGCCGCACCCTGCGAGAAGCCCGCGTAGACGATGCGCTGAGGAGGCACCTTGAGGCGACGCGCCGTCGTGTACGCGAGCGAGCGCAAGTAATCGACCGACTGACGCACCTGCGTGTTGTCCTGTCCAGGGCGACGGAGGTCGTCGCCGATCATCGAGCGGATGTCATACCACGAGGTGCAGCTCATGCCACCGTTGATGGTCACGGGCCTGGTTGGCGCCGTCGGCAGGAGGAACAGCAGGTAGGGAAAGCGGCGGGCGAGTTCATCGCCCACGTCCTCCCAGCCCTGCGCGGAGTCACCGAGTCCATGCGATAAAGTCACGATGCCCGTCGGCGTCTCGCGATTACCGATCGTCAGCAACGAACCATAGCGAAGGCCGTGCGTGATGGGCATGTCTTGGCGCACCTGCTGCAACTTCTTCTGCAGATCACCAGGCTCGATGCAGTCGGCGAAGTTTTGAATGCCGTACAGAGCGCTCATTTCCTTCTTGGCATCCGCGTTGCTGAGCTGCGAGGCCTCCGCCGCGGGTGGAAACCATGCGGAAGCAGGGGCAGACGTCATGGTTGTCAAAGATAGTGGTGGTGGTGGTGTTGGTGGTCGTGGTGGTGTGTGTGGGACAGCTGCAGGGTTCAACGTGCGTGACCGCGAAGAGGGGGTGGATGAGAACGACCAAGGTGAAAAGAGCGAGGATAGAGAAAGGATGAAGAACAGAAGGAAAACGGAGGAGATGAGAACGTTGGGCCGGGCCATGCCGTAGACGATTAAGCAAAACGCAAAATGAAGGGCTAACACAGTGAAAACAGGAAAGCGAGCGAACACACAAGACTCTGAACCAACCGGATGGTAAAGGAGAGAGGATGCGTGTGTGGAGAGGAAAGAAGGTGTCCAAGGAGGAAACAGAAAAAGTGAAGAAGGGGCTTTTTTAAATGCCATCACGGCGCGATTGCATGACTGCAAGCAGGCAAGGCAAGAGCAACGTGGAGCACCGCTCACCAACTACTCGGTTTTCTTTTCTCACCACTAGTTGGAAGTTCTTCGCTTGCATCCGTTCTGACCCCCATGTGTTTTTATCCACAGCGAGAGGAGTCAGACTCCCATTATATATATGTCTGCGCTCATGATCGTGTGTAGTGATGGTTTTTGTTTCTTCTTCGTCAGTCTTCACACACACACACACACACACACACTCCAGTGCGTCAACGCAAAGAACGCGGCCAAGCGCACGCGTCCTGCCACCACACACTCACATGTACAGAGTAAAAGAAAAATCTCTCTTCTCGACTTTTCTTTACGTGCGTATGAGTGAGAGTGTGAGCGTGCAGCTTTTTTTGGAGGTTGATGTTTGCCTTGCCTTCCCCGATTGTGACGTCACGCACGCACAGCCGGCTTCGTTTGCGGCGCCGACGGCGCACCGGCCGGAGCGGCAGCCGCAGCGGCCGCCTCCTTCTGCTTCTGCTGACGATCAAGCCATGCCACGAGCGCCACGTTCAGCACACGGGCGGCGGCGTACACGCCGATCGCCAGCAACACCGGCACCACATAACGACCCCACAGGCTCGTCACGGCGGCCTTCTTCGCGAGGTGCTGCTGCTGCTCGGCCACACGCGCCCAGCTTCCGTGCACGCCGGTCAACTCCACTGCACGCGGAAAGAGCGGCGCAAGCGCGGTAGCACTGGTGGCGGTGATGTCTCCCTCTTCTGTGTCCTCTGTGGGGAAAAAGTAGAGCTGAATCGTCGCCTTGAACCCACCGCTGCCATCCTTGTCCTCGGCACGGCGCGTCACGCCTTCGCGAACAAGCACCGCCCCGACCGTCTGGCGTGCCGCACGGCCATCGCTGCCATCGCGGTCAGCGTCGGTGTCGACCTCGCGCTCAAGCTGCAGCCAGCCGCTGGCCCCCTCGAGCACACCCGCCTCCGAGAGCGCGTCAGATGACGCGGACGACGACGACGACGCCGCTGTCCGCGACTTACGAGCCGCCGCCGCACCAGTTCGCGTGGCTCCGCTGTTGCTGCTGCCGGCCTTTTCCGAAGCCTTGGCTGACGCCACCTCGTAGGTGAATGCGACGGTCTTCTCTTCGCTCATGACATCAGATGGGTCATCGAGCGTGAGGAAGCAGCGGCCGGTGATCTTTGCGGCGCTAGCACCACGGGCGCGACGGCGTGCAGAGACTGTTGAAGAGGCGGCGGCAGAGGAGGGAGAAGACGCGGGCGATGCCGATGTGCTACCGCTGGCACCACCGTACTCCTCACAGGCCAGCGTCTGCAGACCCCGATGCGCGACACCAGCCGTCGCCGTGCGCGTCGTGTCTTCGTCCCCGTCCACGTGCTCGGCAACGGCTGACGCCGCTTCGGCAAACTCCGCAATAACATAGCCTTCCGCGTTGTTGACCTCGACGGTGCTGGCGGCGAGCGGTGTCCAGGCCGACACGCTTGACCCCGCCCCGTGCACCTCCCACTGTGTGCCATCCTTCAACAACGTCACCAAACTGAAGGGCAACACCATCGGGCCAAACGCATCAGGGAGATCGGCGGGACGTGGTGCGCGGACGGTATCGCGGTGTGCGCGCAAGACGGCGCTCCAGTCCGGCGATGACGCCGCGCTGCCTGATCGAGCACCGTTGATCTCGGCGAGGGAGGCTTTCGTGTTGGGCCACACGAGCTCCGACACCAGCACAATGGCAATAGTGAGGAGAGCCGCAATCAGCTTTCGGTCGACCATTTGCTCTTTGTTTTTTGTTCTTTCGAAGATACTTGATGGTCTCTCTCTGTGTGAGTAGATTAGTGACAGACGCAAAAGCAAACAAGCACAACAACAACAACAACAGATGCGAAGAACACCTACGCTTGGTCAAGACGAATGCTTGCGTTGGAAAAAAAAAGAAATCAGTCAGAGGCAAAACGCGCGCACCGAAAGGCAGTATGTTTTCCCCTTTCTTTCCGTTGTTGCGAGGTTGTAGATGAGAAGGAATGATTTGGATGGTGAGGAGGGGGGGGGGGGGGGGAAACGGTGATGGAGCAAGTGTGAAGACAAGAAGCTGTAGCTGAGCTTTTCGCAGTTGGGAGAGCGGTGATTGATACAACCAAAATCCACCATTTCGACGATTCGGTGCAAAAACGAAAAGTAAATGGAATATGAAGCTGTCTACGACACTAAACGTGAAGAGCAAAGGGGGCCCACCAGGAAACAGTGCGGTGCGCATAAGTGTCGAGGGAGCAAATTTCGAGAGACCGACGTGAAAAACAGCGCAGCTCTGTCTTTCTGCGCTCGTTCTCTTCGTGCTGTTCATCACACCACCGCACGCATGCGGATGGCTCCTGCTGCCAAACGTTGGCATTCATTGTTGTTCTTCTTTCTTTTTAGTCTTTTTTTTTTCTCCCGAAGAGACATATCAGCTCACAGCAGCTACAACAACAACAACAACACCGAGTCAATGTCTGTGGTTCGTTCGTTCTTCTCCTGGTCAATTCTCCTTCCTTGTGGTGTGCGGTGAGACGTGCAAACTAAAAAAAAAGAAAGAACAACACTTCACCTGTCTCCCGCAACCAAGTGCCAACAAGGGAGAGAAATCAAACGCAAAAAAAACCCCGACACCTTCAAAACACACCTACACACGGCAGATTCTTTTCTTCTTGCTTTTCAACGTTGTGCGTCTGCCTCGTTCTCGTTGTCGGTCCCCATGAGCCTAACTTGGTGTGTGTGCATGTGTGATTGAAACAGACAACTAATACAAAATCCAAAGTAAAAGAAAGGGATTCACAGTTGCAAAGAGAGAATAAAGTAAATGCACAGAACAGCGGTTAAAAAACAAAACAGTTAGAGCTCAAAGCTCGTTTTAACACTAAACAAACAAACAGCCATCGACACATACGCGCGGTGCGGGGTGGGGTGGGGGGGGGGGGGGGAAGAGAAAAATGAGGAGTGGATGTCACTAGTGTTGCTGGGTGTCGTCTTTGTGCGAAGCGTCACTCCTTTTTTTCCGTTGTTAGCGCAGGTGTAGACGTGCACACTTTCAGAGCCCACGATGCGTGCACGCACGCCGAGAGAACAATAGCCAGGTGCTCACATGTGTGCATAGTGGAGCGTGAAAAATCGGTACACGCCGCACCGTTCAAAAAAAAAAAAACGTTGAGAAAGTAGGAAAGAAAAATCAAACATGGCAAACAAACGTGAACAACAGAATAGAGGTAGGGCAAGCAACACGCGAGCTCTCCTCTCGTTGTTTCAAATCTACAGATCTCTGCCTTTGTTTAACGATTTTTACTTTCATCTTTGCCTGACAGTGTCCCTCTTTTTTTTTTCGTCCTTGTCCGGATTTCATGATGTGTCCTTGTGGATTGATTGTGCCACCTTCTTCGCGGTGCCTTCCCTCCTTTTTTTTTTCCTTTCCTGTTTTTCTTGACTTGTTTTCATGTCTTCCTTTTTATTCTCTACCATGTGTATTTCCCAGTTCGACCGTCAAGCACGAAAAGTTTGACAGCACAACGAGGGGAAACCAAAAAACAACAACAAAAAAGAAGAAGAGAGAGAGAAAACAAAGACCGATTGCCGGTCTGTGCGGTCCAAATCTACACCGCAGGGACGAAGGGAGAAAGAGGGCATTCAGGATAAGGGCATAGGGGGGGGGGGGGGGGGGAAAGCAANAAAGCAACAGCGGGAAGGATAAATAGGGGACCATGAAAGACAACGAAAAAAGATCCGAAGAGCGTATCACGAAAAGGCACAACAAACAATCAAACAAACAAACAAAAAAAAAAAAGAGAGGAAAGGACAAAAATATCAACAATCGAAATAATAAGCCATGTTAGAACAGAGGGTACACAAACAGACAAACAAAGCAAATACAAAAAAACAACAACAGAAAATAAACAATGGCACAAACGTGCGTGGGAGCAGGAAACCAGTGTGATCAACACAGAAAAACACAACAACAACAACAACAACGAAAAAAAAAAAAAAAGGGCACGATCAACGTAGTCGAAACGCGACGCAGCGGTGACTCACGCGCAAACTCAAGTCCCAAAGAGAAAGGAGGGACCAGTGCAACGTGGTACCGCACGGACGAGTGCCGGGGGAGAAACGAAAGAGACGAAAAGAAGAGAAACGAGTCTGAGCCATTTTTTTTGTTGTTGTGTTCTACCGAGGCTTGATAGGCCACGTCCGCCTTCTCAGTCATGCTACTTTTTTTTTGTTCCGCCGGTCTCCACGCCGTGAAATGGGGGGATCAGTACAGCAAGAACACAGAACACGAAAAAGGGAGACACAATCCACGAGTTTCCCTTTGTTCTGTGTTTGCTGTTGTGCTTCCACCCCACCACTGCTTCCAACTTTTTTTCTTCTTTTTTTCTTTTTCGGCGATCATCTTGTCGGCTTGCTCTGCCGTCTACTCGTTGCGGCACATTTGTTCACTCAATATTCGATAGGGAAGTAAAATCCACAAATACACAGAGAGGAAGGGGGAGAGAGCCGTGAGGAACACAATCGAGGCAAGGAAAGATACAATGGAAAGAGAAAGAGTGTGTGTGTGCGAGGTCATGCAAGCTCACACCGTTTCCCTCCGCACGCACGCACGCACGCACGCATACGCACACACATCAACGCGCTTAGTAATTCGTGGGGTGCGGGGGAATGAGACGATCGTCCTCCTCAACAGGGTAGGCACCATCGTCCTCGTGCTCGTCGTCTTCAATCAGACGGTACGACTCAGCGTCGTACTCGTACGTGGACGGACGGCCCTCATCGTCCTCGTTGTCCTCGTTGTCCTCGTGCGCGTGCTCCTCCGCGGGCGGGCAGCTGCTCGGTGCCTTGTTGTGCGTGTTGCCGAGCAGGATGATGGTCTGCGCCAGGCGCGGCTCATCGGCGTCCTCGGCATGACCCGCGTCACGCATGGGGTTCGTCGCACGACGATTGATGGCGGAGGCGGGATTCGAGTACTTCATCTGCTCAAACTCATCGCCGTAGGCCTCGGTGAGCGCCTCGCAGAGCTCGTCCTCGCGGCCCTCGTACTCCTGCAGCATCTCCTCCAACGCGGGCTGCTGAGACGCGGGCTGGTTGCCAATGAAGCGCACGACCGTGCGGTACGCGCGATCATCCACGGCGGGCTCCTGCTGGCCCTGCAGACGCGGCAGGGACGGCAGCAGCTCCGTGCCGCCCACCGCCGTCGTCGTGGTGGCCCGGCGATTGGACGCGGAGTAGCGGTGCACACGCTCGGCCAAGTCATCACCGGAGCGCGGGGAGCGGACGGTGCTGTAGCGAGGCGACGGCGGCGGCTCCATGCTGCGCTGCTGGGACATGCCCGCGGTCTGCAGGGCCGGGCGGTAGGCCGACTCGCTGGGGGGACCCGCACGACGCACGCTGCCCTGACGCTCGCGCTGCTGCTGCTGCTGGTAGTGTGACGGGACCTGCGAGCCGCGAGAGGGAGGGCGCTGGCTGACGATCGTGCGCTGGCTGCGCTGGCTCTCCGTGCGCGAGTGAAGGCCGCGTGCCTGGCGGGACGCAGCGACGGGCTGCGCGCCGTTCATGACACTCGCGGGGCGCGAGCTGCGCTGGCTGCGCGGCTTGCTCGCCGGGCCGCGCGATTCCTTGACGCTGGACATCTCGCGGACCAGCACGCCCTGCGCCGCCGCTGCCTCATCGTGCTGCTCCGGGCGGTAGGTGTGCTCCATAATCGCCAAGTTGTCGCCACGTGCGACATTGTCCTCCACAGCGGGGAACGCCTCGACGGGGTACTCAATCTCGGGCAGGCGATCCTCAATCTGAGGGGCACCGCGGTAGACCGCCACCTGCGACTGGCGACGCTTGTCCTTCGGGATTGTGTGGCGCGGCGTGTGCGGGGAGGTGTCTCGCGAAGGGTCGAACCGACGCGTGGGCATGCGCATCACCGACGAGGAGCGGGAGGGCGGGTGACGAGGCGGCGCGGGGAGGGCGCGACCGGTGGCCGTGAACAGATGGTGAGTGCCAGACATGGTTTTGGTATTCTTCTCTCTCTTCTTTTTCTTTTTGTGTGTGTGGGGGAAGAAAACAAAAAACAAAAAAAGTGTGATGAGGTATCTTCAAGTACAAAACGAAACACAGGGACTTGACGAACAAAAGTAGTGATACACGAGGGAGAAGCAAGCAAGGAATGGAGGATAAGATGAGGCGGTAATGCGTGTGTGTGAAAATGTGAGAAAACCGCATTGCAGAACAGGGACATCATCGCAGATGAGCTAAAACGACCATCAACCTCCCAATCTGATGCGCTGATAATAGGCGAGCAGAAAGAATAAGGGTCACATAGTAGTCAAGCCGGATTGCAGAACGTCTCATGAGGTCGTGGATGCCACCGCTTCGTTTTTTTTCTTTGGATTGAGTGAGGCTTGCAGCCATACAGGTGTCTGTGCGTGCGCAACTCAACAGGCAACGGTAAAAAAAAAAGGGAAATAGGGAAGCATCGAAAAAAGGGGGAAAAAAGTGGCGCGTGCGAAACGAGGGAGAGAGAGAGAGGGTCGTTGATGCACTAGACCCGTGTGTCGTATGCAATCAATTGACATCAACAACAAGCACCACAAAGCTCACACACGGTCGAATACCAGACAAAAAAAAACACAAAAACATGCACGACTCAGAGGAGATCATAAATGGTACGCAACAGCGCTTCGAGCTGCTTGAGAAAGCTGGCGTCAGCGCCAGTGAATGCGCGCGCGTCGTCGTCGTCGTCTGCCTCGGCCTCGAAGCCCGGCTTCTGGCTGAACGCATGTTGTCCGCGGCCCGCCGAACACGACGGACGGCAGGTCGACCGTGGCGGCACTGCGGTCGCACCCGCCGTCAGCGCCTTTTCCGAACGGCACCACTGCGCAATAAAGGCTCTAGTCGACGCGTACGCATCCGGCTGCAGGGCGGCGATGACATGCACACGCCGCCAGCCACTGCGCAGCGACAGCGCAGACCACGTCTGCATGCCGAGGTCACTCCGAGTCACGTCGCGCGCCTCCTCACACGGGAGGCTGGCTGCTGTAGGGGCTTCTATCGAGGGGAAGAATACATCGCGAGGAAGACTGCATGATCGATGAAGAAGGCGTCGAGGGGCACCCGAGGACCGGCCGCGCTTCGTGTGGCGCCCATTGCGCGGTCGAGAACGGACAGAGGGGTGTGGATGTGAGGGGGCCTGCGCGGTGGCTGGCTCAACGATGCCACCGTCACGCGCGTGTGCTTCCAGTGGCCGTTCCACTTCTCCTTCTCCTTCTTCTCCGTCCTCTGCTTCTGCCTCTGGTACGGCTACGCGACCAAACGGCCCAAAGACACCGTCATCACTGTCGCCCTCAAAGCCCTCGAGCTCGTACGAGCCTTGCTCGCTGTACAGATCCCCTTCGGCATCGAGAAGGACCTCCTCCTCTGCCTCTTCTTCTTCTTCAGGATCGCCGTGGCTGCGCGTGTAGGGGAGCGGCGTAGGAGCGTAGGGCGGCTCATCAACCGCCTGGTACTGATTCGCCTCCTCCGCCCCGCCAGCGACAGCTGCCTTTTCGACTTCCCCTTCTGCCTCCTCTTCTTCTTCCTCCTCCTCCTCGTCGGCGTTGATCGTGAGGGCGTGCATCCAGCGCGCGAGTACCAGCAGAACGTGCTCGTTCAGCCCCTCCAACGCGTGACACAGGCGCTGCCAGACGCGTCGCCGAATCGCGAGGCGAGCTGCGTGAACAAGACGTTGGGCTGCCTTGGCCCTATCCACAGACAGCGAAGAAGTGGAGGTGGAGATGGAGATGGAGGACGCGGTCGCGGATAAAAGGCATTCGAGGAGGGCCACCAGCGCTTCACCGAGCGCCACACGCCGGCGCGCGGCTGTGTCTGGCGGACCAGACGACGACGACGACGACACAGAAGACGTCAACGCCGCTTGCAGAAGCCACGGCATAGCCTCCACATACGAGAATTCGGATATCGCGACATCTGTGGTGGTGGTAGTGGTGGCTGCCAGAGCCTCAAAAAACTGCTGCTGCAGTCGAAGGTGCGTTGCCGAGGCGTCCGAGACGGGAGCGGCCACGAGAGCCTCAACAGGCCCGAGTACATCCGCGCAAAAGGAAGCCCATGCGGTGGATGGGCTAAGTGCCGCGTGGCCGCATGCCACCATCTTCTTCTCTTCTTCATCTTCTGCCTCCGCGGTGGCGGCGGTGGCTTCAGCGTACGGCGCGTGCACCATCAGGAGCGACGCGGCAGTCGTGAGCACCGACTCCACAAGTGGCATGACGCACAACAAAAAGAACACTGATGCGTCGCGCGCGAGCACGTAGAGCGCGAGCTGACGCGCCTTATTGTTGTTGTTGTTGGTGGAGGAGGCGGCTGCCGCCGCCCCCACCACTGTGTGTGTGGATGGGGTCGAATGATGCGTGTCGCGCACCAGTTGTGCGCACTGCTGCACGCGGCGCTCGACGGTTTCACTGAGAGGTGTATGCGAGAGAAACACCGCCAGAAGCGGGTTCGACCGGCCCTGCGAAGAGACGCCCGTCAAGACGGTATCGCGCAAGGCGGCCATGTAGTGCGCAAAGCTGGCATGCGTCCCTGGCGAGCCCATCCTCGCCTGTAGTGGGGGTGATGCGGATGGGAGGGGTGTTGGTATGGACGTGAGGCCGAGGACAGCGCCTTCGCGCACCAAGGCCTCTGCTGCGCGGTACATGCCGCGCAGGGCCATATGCCGCTCAAGGAGCTGTGTCGCCGCCTCACCAGACAAGGCGCGTTCCTCGCGCGACACGGGATCATCCATGCGCGCGGCAACAGACGCGATGGTGCCGGAGTGAGACAAAGGCATCGTCGTGATCGTGGAGTTCGTGGTCGTGGTGGTGGTGGTGGGTGTGCCTACGAGCCAGTCCATGCAGGCTTGCTTGCTCATCGTCGGCCGGGTTGGCGGTGAGGGTGGGACAGGAAAGCCCGGTACTGCACGGGTGGTGGGGGCGAGGTCGTCTGCGTCGGAAGAACCAGCCTGTTGTTGTTGTTGTTGTTGTTGTTGCTGTTGTCGCGCGTGCACGTCATGCGCACCAAGTCCAAGAACAAAAAAGTGGAGAGGAAACACAACATTCACATGACGCCGGTGAGAGACCACACGCCCGCGCGTCTGCCCGTGCTCGTGCCTGTGCGGCGGCATCGTGGCCCGCAGAGGCAGTGGAATACGTGGGCACGCGTTCAGGCCCGCCTGCAGCACCACGCGCAGTGTCACGTCGTGTGTGGTGCGCTGCGTGACACCCACGGCAAAAAAGTACGCCACGGGTCCCGCCGACGTCGTGGTCGTCCTGGCAGTCGGTGCAGGGGCGGGGTCGCGTCGTGCGCTGTCGGTGGGCATCTGCCCGACATAGTCAGCCAAAATTTGGCCATTGACGACGAAGCGCACGGTGCCGTCGTCCATGTTCACCAAGCAACCGACCGTGTCGCCAACTTGAAGGCCGCGTTGTGGCGGTGAGGCTGGACTGTGACGACTGTCATGTGATAAAGAAGGAGTCGCGGAGAGTCCCCCGTACACTTCTTGGCCGTCCTCGACGTGGTCGCTGGCATCACTATCAACGTCCTCCGCCTCCGCCGCATCGTCGTGGAGATGGTTCGGGTCACGGGCCTTGTCTGCGGTGTTGTTGCTGTTGTTGTTGTTGTTGTTGTTGTTCGTGTTGGTGTTGTTGGTGGATGATGTGGTGCGTGTGCGATGAGGCCGATCTCGACGCCAGGCGCCATCGGCGCGCAGCGGCGGAAAGGTGTCCAGCGCAAACGACGCCCGTTCAGGATCGGGACGACCGTGCGCGTACACGGTCCGTGAGGCCGTCAGAAACCCAACGCTGCCCGCGCCTTCACCGGGCAGCACGTGCGTGGGCAGCGCGCCAGTGCACACACCGACCACCAACGGCAGCGGTGACGACGATGATGACACGGGGCGTTGAGCCGCGCCATTCGTTCGTGCCGCGCGCGATTTCGCCGATCCCACGCCATCACCCTTATTCCCATTCGTCTCCTCCTCCTCCTCATTCCCCTCGCTGGCACCCCCTGCGGAGGCAATCTGGCACTCCACGTACACGAGCCCGGCATGCCGAGGCAGCGCAGCGCGCGTCTTGATGTGGAAGCGCTTATGCGTAGCGGCGAAGACCTCGGCCGCGCGCTGATGGCCGTGCCTCGCGCCGACGCCCGGCGACGACGAGGCTCCAGTGGTGGCGGTGCTCGTGGTGTGACCCATGCCATCGTCGTGAGCCTGTAAGCCACGAAAGCGCAGCAGGCTCACACCGCGACCCAGGTAGTCCTGTACAACGCGCGTTTGTGAGGATGGGGCGGGCAGCGCCGATGTCCCGCCAAGGGTTCTCATGCCAGCCGCGCTGGGCACACTGTCCGCAAGGTGATCGACCGGCGTGGCATCCCAATCCTGAAGCGTGAGCAGTGGCGCCCAGCCTGAATAATACATCGCTGCGCTCGAGAGAGAGAGAGAGAGAGAGAGGAAACAATCAAGCAAACAAAATGAAGAAGAAGAGGAAACAACCTCGAGGGCACGTCAATTGGGAAATAACGTACACGCAGACGGTAATACTCAATCACGAAGCAACGCACCAAAACACTAAGAGACAAAAAAAAAAAGCACACACAGAGAAAAAGAAAATGGGAGTGAACACAGAGAAAGAAAATCTGGAGAAAGCAAAACGGAGAAGAAAAAAAACCCGACGACAACAATCCAAGGAAAGGATGTGGCACCACTGTGAATGATGATTGAATAGATTGGTGAGGCGCGGCGTCTAATATATACACACACACAGTGTGAGCGCGCTTAACGACAGAGATGCATCGCGCCAAATTAAAACAACAACAAATAGTAGGAACATGAAAATAGAGAGAGAGAGCGTGAGTGCGATGATGATGGATGTGATGGCGATAGTGATGGTAACAGCAGGCTGCAACGACGGACTCCTTGGTGGGAACAATAGGACTCTCCGTCTCGCACGCATATCTTGAACAAGGTATTCTGCGACGCTGGTTGGGTAGACCACAACAAGTTGTCACATGAGCTTCCGAGGCCGATGATGAGACACAAACTGAGAGAGAGAGAAAGGCCATCGACAACGACCAATGTCCCCTACGACCAAGAAATTGAGTCAGTGAATTCAGCTTTGAGGAAATACTGTTTTTTTTTGTTTGCGTTGTCGACACTCAAATTGAGGCGTAAAAAAAAAAAAGGGGATGGGGATTGTGGAGGGAACGGCGACAGAGACGAGCATGTGGTAAAGACTCAGCAAGTGATGAGCTTTCACCTTCAACAGGTTGAGAACACAAACCGCGTCTCCTTGTCAATCACCGGATGAATGTGGTGCCAGTACTATTCTTCATCGTACTCTTCCTTTTTTGGGGATAACATAAACAGGGCACCAACCTCCATCTGTATGGAAAACAACAACAACAATATATAGCACCAAAAGAGAGAAAAAAAAAAACATGCTCGTACGATGGGGGCCAGTCGCAGTCTAACAGACACGATCCTTACATAAGCTGCCGACTATCATTCCTCGTGCAATTGGGCGCCACGAGGGTGGAATGAGCACAGAAACAAACAAACAAACAAACACATCGAAAGATAAAAATGTGCAACGAGAAGCAAAAAAAAAACACTAACACACACACACACACACAAAAGGAGCGTGTAGGGCAACGTAAAAAGGCCTGCAAATACATGGATAAAGAGAGAGAGAGAGAGTGGGCGCGATGATGTGTACCGTCAAAAGCGATAGTGGTAAAAAAAAAAAAAGACAGCAGGGAGAGGGAGAGAAATGGAGTCAGACCGCAGCAGCACCGACAGCACGAAGGAATTAAAAAGAAAGAAAAGTATGTCGAGCATGAAACGATTTCTTCTGCTGTCTCAGTGTTCTCCGATCTCTTCCTTTGCCGCTCTTTTTTTTTTGTTTTGGATTGTTTGTTTACCCCCATGCGCGGCATCAAGATTGCAGAGCTTTGTTTTATGTGGGTGCTTTTTTTTTTTTTTGCCGTCACCATGACCGTGTTTGCGACAGACGGACGCCCTTCTCGAAGCCAAATCAGACGATAACACCAGAAAAAGATAAAGAACAAGAAAAAAATAAGTGATCGTGTGTGTATGCTTTCCTCCATACGTCTTCTTCACCCCGAAAAGAACTATCTGGTGATGATGACACAAAAGAGGAGGGATGGGGAGGCAGGGAGGGAGGGGAAGGAACACGGGTCACATCGCGAGATATTTGAAAGGATTGCTCAACAAAGTGATCAACAAAACAGCACCCTAATATCGAGTGTGGCACAATAACAGACAACAACACCAGCAAAAAAAAAAGTAACAACATCACAAAAAAAAAGTAAAAGTAAGAAAAAACAAAAGGAGTTGGAAACAAAGGCAGAGTCATAACGAAAACGCGCGAGCGGAGATGGGAGTGAGTGTGTGTGTGTGTGTGATAAACACAAGCAAGAAAAACGAAAAAGTAACAGGGCCACGTCAAGAGGAACAACGATACCAACATCATTGCGATGCGAAAAAAAAAAAAAATGGAAGCCGCGTTCCTTCCCCTCGCCAGTAGCCCCCTTTCTTCTTCATTTTTCTCTGCACCCTCTCCTCTCGCCTTTTGTTTTTTCCTCTGTTATTCGTCTCTTTCTCCATCTTCTTTATCTCTTCATTCTTTTTTTTCGCTTCGATTCTTCCTTTTCTCTCCCTCTTCTTCTTCTTCCCGTGGCTCACTCTCTCTCTCTCTCTCCAGTACAGGGACCACGTCAAATTTCAGTGTTACCGTTCTTGAGATCCGGCGTTTCTATCATGTTGTTTCGCCGAGGCTCGTACTGCGCCGACATGCCCACAGCCGGCCGCGCCGAGGAGGAGGACGCGAGTCGCGAGGGCATGCGTGAGGTCGCGTCGTAGCTGCTCGCCACACCGAACTGCAGAGGCGGCTGCCGGCGACCGACCGTCGAGGCCGTGCTCGGAGGCTGCGCCAGTCCCGAGGAGGCCACGCCGGCTGCCGTGGTCGTCGTGCTCGTCATCCCAACCGGCTGCGATGACGTCGAGGCACTTGCGCGCCGTCCGCTGATCAGTCGCGCGGAAGCCGGTACCGACTCGGCACGTGCGGGGGAGGCGCCGTCTTCGGTGATGACGGCGTCGATGACGGCGCTCCCCATCACCGCGGTCGTGGTGGTGGTGGTGGTGGTGCCTTGCCTGGGGGCCGTGAACTCCGTAGAGGCGCCGGGGTGAAGGCCAGAAGCCGTGCCCGGACGACTCCCCACGGCTGCGGCCGCGGCCGCGGCTGCGGCAACGGCAGCGGTGGCCGGACTGGCAGCGGAGATACCGCTGGCAGGGCAGCGGATGAGGCTCGCGTAGTCGTTGAACTCCTCGGGTGTGAGCATAAAGTCGAACTGCATCAGCTTCAGCAGGTGGTCCTCCATGACGTTAAAGTCGTAGAGCCGCAGATCAAAGACGCGCGCGAAGTTCTTGTTGTTGATGCTGCGAAGGTCGACCACCTTACTCGCCACGCGGGCCATGGTCGTGAAGAGGTGCCGGATGTTATACGCAGTCAGCACCAGCTTCGGGTACCGCAGACACAGGCGATCGAGGAAGATCAGCGTGGCGAGCAGCGTGCTGGGGGAGATGTAGGTGTACATGCCACAGCGGCGCACCATATCTTTGATATGTGCGGCCGGCTGTGGCGTTTCGCTCTCAAACACGCTGAACTCCGCCGGCAGGCCTTGCGCGTCGGCGCGGGCGGATGACGCGTCCCCAATCACCTCCGTGATGGCCGCCGCGATCGGCTCTGTGAGAAACTGGAACTGCTCGGCATACTTATGAGAGAGAATGTCAATCTCGTTGCCGCTCGCGGCGCTGCCGCCGGGCATTTGCAGGGGCCGTTCATGCGGCGTCAGCTCGAGCAAGTACTGCGGCAGCGCCGAGGCAGGACTCAGACCGTCGCCGCTGCTGCCGGTGGTGGAGGCGGCGGTGACACCGAGATGGCGGTTGGCCGTGGCGCCGCCCGCGCGATCCATGGCGGTCTGCGTGCAGCGCTGCAACACACTGCGGAAGTAGCGGCGATTGTCGGCGATGTACTCGATCATCGGGAAGTAGTAGCGTGTCGGGGTGAGCTCAGGGCCGTAGCGGGCACACAAAGCCTCCATGTACAGGTCTGGCTCGTTGTCGAGGAAGTCTTCGACGTTGACCTGGTTGCTGTAGCGGTCGCGCACACACTTCACCAGGTCTTCACGCTTAGGGGAGTGGTAGAACCAGCCAAAGACCAGTCGACGGGTGCGCGGGCTAATGCTGTTCAGCTCGGGGCCAAGCTCGGCACTGAGATCGCGAATGAGCTGCAACTCCTTGTCCGCGTGCTGCTCCACGAGGGACGCCGCGGACTGCTGCACCCACGGAAGGTGCTGCGGCGTCGGTGGGTAGAGGTCGAGGATCTTCTGTACGCGCTTGAGGAAGTACTCGGGGTCGTACTCGAGGAGAAGGCTGCGATAGAGCGTCCACTCGCTGTCACCACGCATGAGCGCTGCCTCGAGCTGCGGCCGCGACACAATCTGCACGGGATTCTTCGGCCGATAGAGCTTTTGCAGCCGCCGTTGATCCTTCTCCAGCCGGTCGACGATGCTCAACACGAGGCCATCGGTGAAGGCCTGCGGCACGGTGCCGTGATCGGCGGGGACGTGGACGTGTCGGATGTCCGCCGTGACGTAGGGAAGGCTGAGAGAGCAGGAAAGGTGCCCCACCAGGAGCCCGACAAAGCGCATGACAATCTTGTGGCGTACGACCTCGCCCTCCGCGGAGGCAAAGTTGGCGATATCGCTCTGCTTGGCGCTCGAGTCCAGCGCCGTGGTCAGCCAGCGTGTGCTCGTCGAATGCGCGTGACGCTCACGCACGCCGACCGACACTTCAATGATGGACTTCAAGTCACCACGGCTAGGAAATTGAATCAGCATCTCATTGAAAGGGACATCACCGCAGCCACCGTAGTCGCCAATCCCAACCCCACCGCCCCCCACGGTTGTGGTGGTGGTGGTGCTGTTGGAGACGTGACCATCGCTCATGCTGTTGCGTACGCTCCCGCTGCTACAACCTCCACCCGGCACACCCGCTCCGGCGGCGGCGGCGGCGGAGAGGCGCTGCGGGGAGGAACGCCCGCTTCTGGCTTTGGCCATGGCCGCAAAATCGAGTTGAAAGCGATCATTGCGGTACACAATGTCCTGCGTGGTGAACGTCAGGGTCCGCGACTGAAGGTCCATGTGGGTCACACGCTGGTCGTGGTAGTACATCTTCACGACGGGCTTGAGGACGAGTTCGAAGACCTTGTTGGCTCCCTCGCCCAGCACCATGGCCTCTGGCATGTCGTACATGTTGTGCAGTGTCAGCCGCACCTCGCGCACGACCAGCGTGTGTGGCCCTGACGGCGCGTTGACATTGCTGCCGTCATCGACGGATGGATCAGCGCTCATCGCTTCTGCTCTGCTTTCTTTCCCTTGTAGTTGTTGTCGTGGATGAGGTTGTACTCTTTTTTTTTTATATCTTACGCGCGCTCTTCTCGCTTGTATGCCTATGAGTTTTCCTTTTTAAGATTTGCTTCTTCAAAAAAGGAAAACAAAAGCGACAGGTGTGCTAGAGGGAGAGAGAGAGAGATGAAGTGGGGGAAGGAAAGAGGAAAAAGAAAAAAAAAACAAGAAAACAAAAAAACACAGTGCACAGAGGACAATGGAGGTCCGAGTAGGTGACGGACAAAAAGAATTCGCTCCAGCAAGAGCGAACTATGAGCTGCGATGGACGGAGTGTGAGCAAAGAGTAAAACAATAAGAAAAAAAAAGAAGAAAGCTAAACACCAAAAGTGCTGTCCACAAAAACCACACACAGACAATAGAAATATATAGAGAGTTGAGTATGGAGAGAGAGAGAGAGAGAGAGAAGGAGAAGGAGAAGGCTGGATTGAATAAGTTGATGAGTCCGCACGAACGGAGAGAGAGCGAGTAGGGCAGCAACATAAAGGAGGAACGGCGCGCGTGACGCCAATACCGTGGCCAATACTGTGTGTGTGTGTGCCCAGGTGTCATCCCGCATTACCAGTCGCGCGCTGGCCTTCTCCACGCTTCTGTCGGTGAGGTGAGTACCACGTGTATATCAACAAAGCATACACACCACGACGGATAGCTGCCCTACACAGACACTCACACACACACTTGTACATACATACATGCATACACGCGCACAAACTCTGCATTTTGCGGGTGTCGACGAGTACACGCGTTTGTGAGTCATTCATTGTTTAATTCTTTTTCTCTTGTCTACGCATCAAGTATGTCTGAAAAGGTGCGCGGTTTCCCACATCGTCGTAATGCTTTAAAAAATCAAAACAAAAACAAGAAAAACAACAACAACAGCGAGTGAAACGAAACGGCTGGCAAACATAAAAAAAGTGAGGAAATCATACAATGAACGCAGGAGTTACACCGGGAACAGCGTTTGAAGAGCAACAAAAAAGAGAAAATATAATCACCTCACTACTGCCGTGTTTGCAAACTGCTGGATTGAATGAGTTGCGTGAGAGAAGGAAAAAAAGAAAGAAAAGAAAATTTAAGTTGGATTTTACTTCGAAAAAAAAAAACACACAATCTGCTTGTATCATTCGACAGCTCAAAAACCCAATGCCATGAAATTGTCTGCGTACTACTACAGTGCTGTCCGACACTGCGTACTCTTTGATAGTGTTATTTGCCTCGTCTCCAGGGTGAAGGTAGACCTCATTACCGTCTCACAAATCGGCGCTAGATGGGCGTAGGTACAGGCATATATATATATATGTTTGTTTCGGCTATGCACATGAATTGGAATTACAGCTGAACCTGTGGGAGATTTGACCGAGAGAAAACAATCCTTTTCAGCACACCTAAACGTGACGTGCCCAGCGGAAGCCACACGGGAATAGAGGGAGATGAATGTGTGTGTCTGTGTGAGCGCGCACGGTAGGGCGGAAAGTGAACAACCACGACTGCTCGACGTAGAGATGGGTAAAGTGCCTAGATCAGCGAGCGAGGGAGAGAGGGAGCTCTTCTCCCCCTACCTAGATGTTGCATCACTCCGATGTGCTCCGCGCCTTCGACAGTCACAGTTTTTCCCAGAAAAAAAAAGGAAAACAGTTCGGAAAGCCACCAAAAAAAAAATGAAGGAAAATGAGGAAGCCGCCGAATAGTTTCGCGATGTCGTTGGAAAAACACATACGACATATAAATGGAGAGCGAGCGTGAGGGACCACCCCCATACGGACATGGAGAAGGAGGATGTGAGGAGGAATCGCACGACTTTCGATTGGCTTTGAACAGGTAACGTTGATCGAAGAAGTGAAGGCGAGAATGCGAAAGAAACCATCCAACAAAAGACGATATATATAGATATATAAATAAATAAATATATGAATGAAAACCAAGAAAGAAAAGGGAGACATATATGTGACCAAAGGAAAAGAAAAGAAAAATAAACAAATAAACAAATTGGCAAGTCAGTGAACGAAAAAAGGGAACAAAGGAAGCTCCTGCTTCTGATACAGGAAGTACACGGTGTTTGTCACAGGAACAGGAACGCGCGCGATGTTCTAAAGCTAGAAACCAATCAAACAAAGAAAATCGCGACACAAGGGTTGCTGTGAGAGGGTCCATCTACTTACCACTGGCTGTCGCCACCCACGAGCACCCCGATTGGATCAGAGAAAGAGGGGACATGGGGGAAGAGAACATAGTCACAAAAAGCATCGGTTTGAAAGAAAGAAAAATACAAAAAAGAAAAAACGAGGGTCGGTTGTGATATGCACCAAAATACGGGTTCTTCACGCCAGAACTATTTTTTTTTGTTGTCGTGCGCTGTAACTTGGATATGAGAGCGCGCGTGCTGGATTGTTTTCCCTCTTCAGACCACCCTACAGAGTCCCCACACCTTTGGGAAACTAAAAAAACTAAAAATGTGAAAATAACAACAACAGATCGGACCAACTCGTCTGGTTCTTCCCATTTGATTCCCAATGTCATACACGCAACATACGTGAGTATTTAGAAAAAAAAATCCGGCTTGGTTTCGTTTAGGTACGAATGAGATCTCTTTATCGCCGTCCATGCCATTTTTGACACCTTTTTTTTTTGTGGCACGCGTGCAGCTGGCCAATGTAAGGGAGAGTTGGTACTACTCCTTTGCCTACATGTATTTGGGTTATTGCTTGCCCGAGAAACAGACACCAAAGGGGTGCGGTGAAGGAAAATTTTAAAAACAACAGCAACAACAACAGCAACAACAACACGCATCACAATGTCTGTGGTCTTTCAGGAAGACACACATATGAAAACGGCAAGTATGACCACACTTTGTTGCACATGTGTATGTGTGTGTGTGTGTGAATATGTGGAGGAGACAAAAAAAAAAGGGGTCCACCAACGCGATCGAAAAGCCTGAAATCCAATGGGCAATTTGAACAAGGAGAAAAGAGAAATGAAAGGAAAGAAAAAAAAAAGAAGAAGAGAAGAAAGAAATGAAACCAGATGCAGCCGAAAAAAAAGTTTTTTTTTGTTGATGAGTGAATGACAGGGAAGGGGGAAATTGTATTAGAGGGGGCGGGTGTGGGAAAAGAGGGGGGGGGGGGGGGGAAATGATGCATACACACACGCCACTGTCCCAAGTCTGGAAAGTGATCGTTTTGATCAGAAAGAAAAGGAAAAGGAAAAACAAAAAAACACACGACAACTTGATTTACGTGAGCGGGAAATCACTTTGAAAATTGAGAAAAGGAAAAAGCACAGTCATTGAGAAGATAAATAAATAAAACAAACAAACGAAAAACAAAGAAACAAAAGTGAAGGGGGGGGGGATAAAGAAAAGAAAGCGAGGCTCGAGGCACAAACTGTGGGGGAAAAAACCAGCCAGAGGGTAAAATAAAAAGAGACAGAGTATGTGTGAAACATGAATAGGTACTGCAGTGCAAGGGAGGTGATATAGTCTCCCTGACACACACACTTCTATGCCATTCCACGTTCTTTTTCTTCTTTTTTTTTCAAAATTCCTCGGACCGGTCTCTGAACAAATAGCAACAGTGTGTACTGTATAGGTACTAGCTTGTTTTCTGTTGTCACTGTTTTTTTTTTTTGCTGTTTCCATCGTGGTCATGTTACTGTTGTTGCTGTCAGACTACACGTAACACACACGTATTTTTTTTTTCCCTGTGTGCCTCACTTTTTTCCCCCGTTTACTGCGTCCGTGCCAACGGACCTTGGCGCTGACCCATTCGATCGACCGATTGGGCAACGACGTCCTCAAATGAGTCCCTAGTGTTGTTGTCGGTGTCGTTGTCGGCGCTAGTGCGCGCGGCGGCGGCGGTCACGTGCCTCGTGGACGCCTTCGGAGGCTTCCCAGTAGCCGTGGATCCGCCTGGACCCGCGTAGCTCGCGTGCGAGGATCGCGCGCGAGGGCCTTGCGATGCCCCACCAGGGACAACGCCGCTACCGCTACCGCTTCCGCTGACGTGCGCGTGGTTGTTGTTGTTGTTGCTGTTGGAGCTGCCCGCGTTGACGGCGAGCGCGCTACGATTGCCATCGTCCATGACAGCCACCTCACCCGTGCTCTGTCGACAGACCATGTTGTTGTTATTGATGTTGGTGGTGGTGGTGGTGGTGGTGCCGTCGCTGCCATTCGACGCGGTGGGGCGTCCGCCTTCCGCCGGCATGCTCACATACGAGATGGTCGTCGTGCTCGTGCCGGGCGGTGCCGGGCCTGGTGCGTTCGCGAGCGCGTAGGCGGGACCGCTGCTTCGCGAGGTGAAGGACGTGACGGAGCCGCTGTCGAGCCGACGTGCGCCACTGCGGCGCCCGTGTCGGCCCATCACAGGCAGACCCGCGAGCGGGATCGAGCTGCGTGGAGAGGAGACCTCACCGCGTTCCGCCGCGGCGACAATGTCGCGCGTGTAGGCAGTGAACTCCTCGGCCGAGACGTGAAGATCGAAGCGCAGGGCGTTCAAAAAATCGGTCTCGAGCGAGCCCAGCTCCTCAGGATTGACGCCCGCAATGTGCGCAAAGTCCTTGTTGCTCAGGGTGCGCGTGTCGTAGACCTTGCTGGACAGGCGAAGCGCCACGGTGATGAGCTTGAAGAGGGTGCAGTCGGTCAGGAGAAGCGTCTCGTGCAGCAGGAGCAGACGGTCCAGGTACAGGCACGCGATCATCAGCACCGCCGGTGACGCGTAGGTGAACCGCGCAAGCCGGGTAATATAATCGGCGAGTGGGATGTGCGGCACCTCTGACGTGACAAAGCCCTCGAAAAGGGACGGTGAGGTGGGGGATGAGTGGCTCATGGCCGCGGTGACGTTGCTCTCGTCATTCTCCTGAGCTTCGTGAGTTGCTGCTGCTGCTGCTGCTGCGGCGGCGGCGGCGGCGGCGGCTGCCGCCCTCTGGCCTTCCTTGCTGGCGGCCAGCGCCGCCGTGACGGCCTGCTGCTGCTGCGCCAGCTCCGAGTGCGACGCGGCGATGGCCGTCAGCGATTCGGTGATGACGCGTCCAACGTAGCGGTACTCGTCCTTGTGCTTCTCATGCAGTGACTCGCACTCGTTCAGTTGGCGACCACTGCGCTGGCTGAAGCGCGGCGGCTCGGCGCCGTTGGTGGTTAACTCAAAGACGCGACAGAGGTATGCCTTCGGGGCCCCTGCGGCGTCGGCGTCGGAGGTGGTGCTCAGCTGCGCATTCCGACGGGCCACTTCATCGGCGGCGATGGTGTAGCAGCACTTGGAGAAGATGTGGTACAGCAGTGGCTTTTCCGCCATGGGCGACGTCCGCTGCGATTGCACGGACGCATGCCGTGTCGCGAAGGGTGAGACAGCGTCACCGGGACTCGCACTCGACTGGGAGTGCGCACGCGGGGCTGTCGTGATCATAATGAGTCTTTTTTTTTTTGTTTATCCTTTCTTTTATTTTTTGCCTACGGACGTGTCCTTTCTATTTGATGGAGTCTGTTGTGGTGCGCTGTGTGTCCAGTGCTACCTGTTTTCTGTGTTGGGGAGATGCGCGTGTGTGGGGGGTCGGTGTACAGCTTCGAACGGTCTCTTGTACCGTCACTGAAGTGCTATCCAATATGTGTGCTGACGCGTCGATAGGCCGAAACACACAGGGGGTGGGGAGAGTACGAGTGAGAGAGAAAGTCGATCTACGGCAAAGTCACAAGACGTAGACACACACGCGCGCACAAACAACGGAACGGTAGTGAGGTGAAGGGGGAGGAGGTGAAAGCGTGCTGGTAGGCGGGTTCGAGAACAAATACAGACACGCAAACCTGCAAGGGAGAGAAAGGGGGAGGGAGGGAGGGTTGATTGGGTGAACCCTAAAACTAAGTGATCCTGAAAAGTAAAAATAAACTTATGTTAGCCAAAAAAGAAAAAAGAAAAGTGAAAGCTCAGAATTAGAAATTTGGGCAGTTCTTTTCTTTTCGGAATACCGTAAAGTTGATAGACGAGCGAAGAAGGAGGATGAGGATCGTGAAGATTGGGGAATGTTTTGTCTAGACTTGTACTACGATGATGATAGACTGGTAGGGGGGTCTCGTTCTACAGAGCGATGCCCGCGTCCCACTGGGCACAAAGTTGGCCGACGACTAAGAGAAAGAGAATATGAGAGAGAGAAACACCACGCACATGTGCGTACTTGGACATCAGAGGTTCTTGAGGAGCCTCTCCCCTGTTTCTTTCTTTCCTTCTTTTCGCCAGATTCACCATGTTCTCGGAGCAATTCACTTGCTGGCACTTTCATGTTTTTTTTTTGTGCTCATGTTTGTTTTGAACAGTCAAAGACCTTCACGGCGACAGGCGAGACGACAAGGCCATACAACGGACACACATTCCATGATGCCATAAAAAACACGCCGCCCTTCCTCACAAACGCACAAATTAAAACAAAATGCAAATGTGGCGGAGGAGGGAGTGCGAAATGAAGCCAAAAAAAAAAAATACTCTTCCGCTTCCTCCTTGTCACTCAAGATGCGAGGAGTGCCTGCAATCGCTTTGCAATGGGCCTTGCTTGGGGGTCTGCGCCAGTCTCGAGCGCCTCCAATGGCAAGGCGAGCAACGACTTCGCCCCCGCCCTCGTCGCCGTTTGCCAGGATGGCGTCGTCGTCGTCTTTTTGTTGGCCATGTCATGATACAAAGTCCACAGGGTCGTCAAGTCCTGTCGCACCACCGGCGACCCGACGGGCTCATAGGTCAAGCGGAGGGCCAACACAGGCAGCACGGACGTGTTCAGCAGCCACTGCGCCATCGTCTCTGCGGCGAGGTTGTTGTTGTTGTTGTTGTTGTTGTTGTTGTTGTTGTTGGCCGCACGGCGAACCAGCAACGCGCTGTTTTGAAGCAGCGCTGAGACAGCGGACTTGATGGCCGCCGTTGAGCTGCGCGCGTGGGCACGAGGCAAGGTACTAAATAGGTACGTCATGGCAGGTGCGGTGCGCGGCGTGTGCGGCCAGTCCGCTGCGGAGGCGGGCAGGTTCGACGGGGCCTCGGCGAGCGCGGCGATCAGACAGGCGGCGAGACGCAGCCAGACGAGCGCTTCCGTGTCCGAGGCCGCCAAGCTGGTGGCGGCCAGTCCCGACGACGCGGCGGCATCCACGACGGCGAGCAGCTCCGTCGTGTTCTGCAAGACGAGCTCCACCAAGGGCACCATGGGTGCCTTGACGAGCACATGACGCAGCGTGTCGACCGCGGGGAAGCGCGCGCCGGCTGGGAGCTGCACCATCAGCTGGCACAGACTCGCACACAACTCCGCGAGGGTCTGGAGGGAGACGTTGCTTGACGAGACGGCGGCGTCCGCGTGCCGGAGCACAGCCTGGGCGGCCTCGGGAGACACTGCCGCGTGCGGCTGGGCGACGAGCGCCTCGGCCACCTTTTTGCACGCCCCTTCGAGGTTGAAGCTCGTGAAGCGCTCTGTCATCGTCCACGGCGTGGGCATCTCAACAACGGGCTCCATCGCGGCGGTGAGGTGATTCGCCGATGGCGTGCTGTCCATCGTCGTCGCGGCTTCTGCGGCGGCGGCAGCGGCCGCTAAGCCAGGCGAGGCCGCCGCATGACCAGCGAGACCTGGCACGCGGCTGAGATCAGCCGGGTCAATGTGCTCGAGGAGAAACTGCTGGATCGTCTCCAGATTGTCAATGGACACCTGCGCGGGGTAGTCCGCGATGAACTGCCTGGCAGTTTCCAAGATGCTCTCGCCCGCGTTGTACGGCAGTTTCAGCATGCTGCCCTGCACATCCACATCGAACAAGTAGTCGTACGCCTTGCCGTTCCAGTACTGCTTTTCCTTGGGCAGCGCGACGCCCGTGTACGGTGTTTGCGAGGGGCCGGCGACGACATCGCCAATCTTATCCCACCGTCCGGACGCCCACGTGTACACCTCAATCGTCCCGGCCTCATTTCGGGCAAACAGACGATCACCTTCACGACGTCCTTGGCGCAGGTGCAGCTCATTGATGGGCACAATCTGAGACGGGTCTAGCCCGGCCGCGTTGGCAATCTTCACGTCCATGTGCTGCGAGGCAATGCTCTGCTCCAGGCACTCGAGCTTCTCGATCGAGGCCATCAGGTCCGCGTTGCGACTCCACAATCGCACGACGCCGTCAGAGCCGCCTGTGACAATGTCGCCGCGTGTCTGCCCACTCGCGATGCCCGCCACCGACCACACCACGCACGGATGATGCACGGCCTGGCGCAGGACCAAGGCCGGTGCCTCCCCTGCAGCCGCAGACTGTTGTGCAGTAGCGGATGTCGACGGCGAGGTCGATGGCGAGGCACGGCCCCAGACGCACACGGTGCGATCTTCCGAGCACGAAAGCAGCTCCTGTGTGGCGGCGTGCCAGGCGACGGTGTAGACGAGCGAGCTGTGACCGGTCAAGACCACACACGGGCTCTCTTCATTTGCCTCTTCAGAGGCGGACGCGCTCGTGGTGCGCCACACACGCACCGTGCAATCGTTGCTGCCTGTCGCAAACGTGTGCTGATCAATCGCGCAAATGCACTGGACGACATCTGCGTGCCCCTGAAACACACGGAGTGTCTGTCCCGTCAACAAGTCCCATTGATGAATGGTCTTGTCACCCGAGCAGGTGACGATGAACGTCGTGTGCGGAAGGTGCGCGACACCACGCACAGCGGTCGCGTGCTTCGTGTAGAGCTGCTTCGGACGCCCGCGGTGGCTGTCAAAGACAATGCAGACCCCCGCCCAGTCCACCGTCACCACGTCCAGATGACCGTCGGCGCTGGCCTCGTCGAGCGTGACGTACGTGCCGGCGCAAACACCTTGCGCGTGTCCATCGAGAACCGCCTCGAGTGTGCAGGACGTGCTGTGCGTGCTGGCCTCGTTCGTGAGGCCCCAAATGGCCACATGGTGGTCGTTGCCGCCCGTGACCACGCACGGCACGTCGCCGAGGAGCGGGAGACCAGGGTGGTAGAAGATGAAGTTCACAAAGGCGGTGTGACCGGTGAGAGGGAAGCCGCGCACGAGCTCGTCCCGGTCCTCGGACTCGGCGATGGTGTTGTGAAAAAGGGAGATCACTTGCCCGCTTTGGTCGCGCGAGGCCGAGGCGATCATGTCGTCGGCGCAGTGGGCGACGCAGCGCACATCCGAGGTGTGCAGAAGCCCATCCGCGCGGAGCACGTAAGGGTCGGCTGTATTGGTCATGGGCAAACAGGAAAAAGAAAAATAAGCAAAAAAGTGGCGAGAAGTCTGTGTGTGTGTGTGTGTGTGTGTGTGTGTGTGCGCGGCTCAGCTTGATACGCTCAGTTCACAAGGAAGTAAAGCGAATAATAATAAAACAGAATAATCCGTGCCGTCTTTCACCCCAAAAAGGATAACCGTTGTGCGAATAGGTGGTGTTGTTGTGTTTTCCTTCCACGATAGATAAAGGGACAAAACACAGTAGCGAGAAGATGCTACGAAGGATGGTGGAAGCGAGAGATGTATAGTGAAGAGGTAGAAGAACAAGAAAGAAGCCAAAAAGGGGTGTCTAGAATCAAGGACGCTACCAGGTAGGAAGAGCCCGGCAGGCGGTATAATACTTGTTCAATAGTCAATTGTTTTGTGTTCTTATTGTCCGTTCCATGCCATGACACACACACACACACCGACACCGACACCAAAGGTTTCACTTCGCAATGGGCAGCGAGTTCTCGAGTAGCCGGAGAAGTTGCTGGCCGTAGCAGGCCGCCAGGTACGCGTGACACGCCGGTGTGCCCGTGAGCGCGGCCGTCCACACGTGCTGCGCCGTCGCCCCGCGGACGGGGGCCAGCCACATCGGCTTTGTGGACGGCGCCGCGGTATCCTCGTCCAGTCCCGCGTGCGCGCTCACCCACGCGAGTTCCTCACGGACGGTCCAGCCGTTGCGAACCCAACGCGCGAGGCCATGACGGTTGGACAGGACACCGTCAATGAGTCCGAGTCGCAGTGTCCACATGCACTCGTGACCCTTGTCCGCGTGTCGGCGAATCTCACGCTGCGTTTGGGCAAAAAGAGTGTACCACAAGGCGTTCACAGCGGCACCCATTGTTGTCATCGTGATTGACTCCGCGTCGTCTCGTGCACGCTTGCCGTGTCCGGTGGTGATGTTGTTGGTGGTCGTGGTAGCGGCTATCGTCGCGAGCGTGTCAAGGAGAAAGAGCAAGTAGCTCGTGGCGGAGCTGTCGCCATTGTGGGCCTCGACAAAAGCCGAGACACGCGCCTGCTCCTCGCGCGTCTTCTCGCATACCCATCGAAACCAGGCGCGTCTGTCACACAAGCGCGTATCTGTCTCCATCGTCGAGGTCTTGTCCACAGGATCGGTGAGACAGGCCTGCCAGCACTGCCGACGGTATTGCCAAGCATTGTAATTCATCGCATGCTGCGCAGCCGCGAAGAAAAAAACAGTGTCGTCGAGAAGCAGCGAGTGGTGCAGTTGCACTGAAGAAGAAGAAGGGTGTGTCGTGTGGGTGCAGGCGAGTCGCACCAACCACGTCCGTACCTGCCAGACTTCTTGCAGCTTGAATCGATGGCTCAGAACCAGGGAGGTGGCCACCCACAGAGCAAACCACTTCTCCCAAAAGACCGCCTTGGAACTCGGCGACGATGATGCCGAGACAGACTGCAGATCGGCGCGCAGTGTATTCCAGACATCGTAGGAGCCTGGCAACAACAACGCCGCCAAAAAGTGAACGCCATCGCACACCTCCGCGGACATCGACATGTGTGGCGTGATGGCGGTGAGCAGCTGACGTGTCACCACCAGCGTGGGTGCAACAGAAGTCGAGGACGAAGAGACCGTTGCCTGATCGTGCGCACACTGGCGCTCAGCTGGCTGCTCATGTCGAACGATGGTGTTCCAGCGCAGCACCGCGTCTTCGCCTTCTCCGCACACGCGGCCCAGCCGTGCCAGGTAGGCGTGCAGACTCTTGGCAGCGGCCTTGGCATCCATCTGTACAGCCAGCATCGGAGAGGCCGCACTAGCCTCGTGCACCGTGTTGCCTGTGTCACTGTCTGTTTCTGCAGGGGCCATCACCACATCCAGTAGCTTCCCAGCGACAGCACACGGCTCATACGACAAGGCGAACTGCAAAGGTGGTGGAGACATCCAAGACGGCGATGGTGCGGCCTCTGTTGAAGATGCGATCAGGTAATACCGACTGAGATAGCGTCTTGTCTGGGCAAAGGCGGACGCGAGCTCGGAGGCGGCTGCCAGCAATGCTTCCTCCGACATGGTGTGCTTTCTGTGTATTTCGCAAGAGGGCTTCCTTTCGTTCCCCTTTCGGCGGGGACGCTAGATGCGCAAAATAAAGCAAATCGGGTGAGAATGTGTGTGTGAGTGTGTGAGTGTGTGTGTGTGTATGCATGGGAATGTAGCATTGAGGCATGCTGTTACTGCTCCTGCGACTCTTGATGGATGCCAAGCAAAAACGGAATGGTCTCATCGTCATCCTGCAATCGGAACAGGTTGCTTTTTTTTTTGCTTGTTGTTGTTTTATTCATGTGACGAAGGAAAGCACAATATATACTCACCAAGACGGAGAGAGAGAGAGTACGCAATAGGATGCGCCAGCTACAGCGACAGTCGCCATCACAGCGGGTAGTTGAAACAGACACACAAACACACACACACACACACACACACACACACACAAGAAAATAAAATGCGAGGAGACCAGCAGAACCAGCAGAACCAGCTCAACGAATCAGGATGTCCTTGGCCTCATTCAGCTTCGCCGCCAGGTACGGTGTCCCACCAACATCGCTGTGGAAGCCCTTCATCAAGGCACGGTACTGCCTCTTCACCTGCTCCTCCGTGGGACCCGTCAGGCCACCTTCCGGCAACCCCATGATCATCAGCGCTTCACGCTGCGACATGGTCTTTTGAAAACCGTACTCGTACGCGTGATACGGCAGCACGCGCGCGAATCCGGCCGCGGTCTGTGTGCCCTCAGCCTGGGCGACACGGTTCATGATGCGCGGCACAATACGGAAGCCGTAGTACACCACGCAGCCGAAAGCCACGCCCGCCACAATGGGAAGCATGTCTGTCTGTTTTTTTTTTGTATGTTGACCTCTCTTGTTTGTTTTTCTTCGAGGTGCGTCGACGGTTAAGGAAAAGGAGAAGAGACGTGTGAATAAGTACCTTGACGGTTCGATGAGACGCGCTTTGAGAGTGAACGTGAAAGGTGCGCGATGTGCTTTGGTGACAAACTATCCAGACACCCACAACCAAAGGAGGGAAAACGAGAGGAAAGGGAAGAGAAGGGAAGGGGAGGTGAGACAAACAAACAAACAAAACTCGATACAATTGGAATGGGAAACGTTCTAGCAACACATTTCATGAGTTGCTGATGCCAATTCACTCCCTTTTCTCATGCATGATGCTAGAAAGTGTACCCACACAGGTAGACTTTCCTGTCTGTTCTCTGCCGACCGCGCGCATCGATTGCGGCTGACCAGTTCTTTTCGTTCTCTATTTGCACTTTTTTTTTTCTTCCAGCATTGAAATGCAAAGGTGTGATGAAAGAAAGGAAACAAAAAGACAGGAGTGAGCATGAACACCAACTGTGATACCGAAGTATTTCTAGCATTGATTTGGTGGCGTTGTTTTGCCCACCTCATGTGTGTGTGTGCGTGTATTGTATTGTACATGGCCGTACATCTCGGCCTACGTCTGCGCGAGTGGCGTGACACCAGGAGGGGCAAGTTCTTGTCTGTACGGCGGTGGTTTCTGCGGCGAGTACACACCGTCCACTTCGTCCTCATTCTCCTCCTCGCTCTCGTCGTCTTGATCATTGCCAGGGTTGCCATAGTACGTCGAGTTGATATAAAAGAAGAGCGCCTTGATGACCTTTTCCTTGTCGCTCCACGCCATCTCATCAAAGTGCTGGCCGTCGCTCGGCATGGCCGCTGCGGAAGAGGCCGCTGCAGGTGGTGGTGGCGGCGAAGGGCCACGCACAGGCGGGAGCACATCCTTCGCCCCCTCCGCACCACTAGTCTGTTGAGCCAGACGACTCGTGCTGTCCGCGTGAAGCGGTTGCGTCAGGTAAAACGTGTCGCCCTGTCTCCGCGCCTCTGCCCGCGTGCTCTTCACCATGCCACGCGCCGTGGAAGTGGGGAGTCGCGGGGCGCCTGACGAGGCCGCCAACGCCCGTGCTGGCATCGTCGTCGCCCCGCGCACCCCTGCACGCGACGTGCCAGTCCGAATCGCCGTCGTGCTACTGCTGCTGGTCGTCGCGGTGGCGCCCATGGTGGCGTCAAGCCCCACGCGATAGCGCTGGCAATCGTCAAGTGCGGTGTGAAAGAAGCGCTCGAGGTCGGTGCGCTGCGAGACGACGCGCTTGGCTAGTCGCCGCATTTGCTTGAGCTCGCGACGGTGCTCGGCGAGCGCGGCTTGAGTGGCCGCGAGCTGCGCCTCCAGCGCCGCCACGCGAGCCACGTGCGGGGCAGCGCTGGTCTCCGCGACCGATCGCTGTGTTTCCGACAAGTCGCGCACCTTGGCTTCAAGGCGCTGCACCTTGAGCTCCTGCTCACGCCCTTGACGGTTGCGCACGGCGACCTGGCGAAGGACTTCACGGTGCGTTTGTTGGTGCACATTGGCAGTCCGCCGCATGGCCGTGCGCTCGCCGTCGATGAGGCTCGTCAGCGCCATGAGCTCCTCAATGTCGTGGGCCATGTTGTGCTTCTCCTGCTCGAGCGACTTGCTGTGCTGCAAGAGAGCGGCCTCACGCGCCTCGAGCAGGCGGTTGGACTCGGCGTCCACGAGGGCCTCAAACTCCTCCTTCATGGTCTGCTCCAGTGCGACCAGGCGCATCTTGCGGTCAATCGTTTCAAACCGCAGCGCCGTCAGCTCCTTCTCGTGCTTCTCCGCCATCTCCTCGAGCTGCGTCTGGAGCTGCTTCAGCTCCATCGTGTGCGCCTGGCGCTGCTGCACGTAGCGCGAGGCCTGGAGTAGGTCCGCCTGGAGACGTGTCGCCGCCTCGGCGTAGGCGGCCAGCTGCCGATCGCGCTCGACAAGGAGCGTCTCGTAGTGCTCCCGGACGCCCGACTCAGACTCGCGCAGACGTTCAATGATCGCGGTGGCCTCGCTCCTGTACATGTCGTGGTGCAGATGGGCGTCGTCGAGCTGCTGCTCGAGGCAGGCGGTGACCTTGAGCGAGTCCACGTGCTGCTGCTCCAGCTCCACCCGCAGCGTGCGGTTTTCTTCGTCGAGCACGAGGAACTTGTGGTAGTACGTGTTCAAGGCGGCGCGAGTGGCGGTGAGGTCGGCGTTGGCAAAGGTCGCGGCGACAATGTCGGCCTGGGGTGCGGGCGCGGTGGGGACGACGCCGCGTCGACCGGCGACGGACCCACCGCGGTTTGGTGGACGCGAGGGGCCAGTCGGCTGCATGCCTCACACGTGTGTGTGTGTGTGTGTGTATCGGAAAAAGGCGCGGCTCTTTTTGTTGTGGTTGCTTGTTGTGTTCACCTTCTTGATTGCTCTCCGTTCCGCAGGTGAGTGAACTACGAGACGAAAAAGGTTACCACAGAAACGAGTAGCGCGAAACAAGGGAAGAAAGGAAGGCGTGTATTGAGAGAGGGGGAGGGAGAGACTGTTGTGCCTCATAGACTAGAGCAACACGGCGGGACAACGTGCCAAAGTCATGAGTAAGGCACAAGGGCAGAGGCATCAGCAAGAGATAATCTTCCGTTGACATGAAGTGAAAAACAACAACAACGAACCGCACAGCAACAAAAGTGTAAATGGACACTGAGATCTGAAGTGCACTATCTCTCTCTCTCTATGATGCGTGTGCTCTCCTTCGCTACAAACCGACAAGGACGCGAGCACTCCTTTTTTTTTCAAATTTCTTCTTTTCTTCTTCCTCTTCTCTCTATGGTGAAGGCATGCCTATGCATAAAACAAACCAACAAACCAACGGCGACGAGAACGACACGCCGAAAGCAAGAAACAAAAATACCAACCAACACACACACACACACACACAGACAAAGATGCGTCCGCAATGCCTTATTATTCTATGAAAGCCTTTGTTTTGTCCGTGTAGCATTCCTTGATGAAAAGAAACCTCTACGACAACCACACAAGTGAGACAAGTCTACGGGGAAAGCAGTGACCTCGACCTCGACACGAGCTGCTGCTCTCCCTTAGTGGGGCTTGTGTAGTCGCGAGACAGGGGCCGAGACTGTCGAGTAGGGACTCACACCACGCCCTTCATGCGCTGGTGAACGTCGGTGACGACCGACGCTGCCGCCAGATTGCGCGCGCCGTGCTCGTGGATAGCGCGTAGCACCACCACCGCCGCCAATGTCGCTGTTCTCGCTGCTCATAGGAGACCGACCAAGGTCACCTGTCGGCGGACCGCGTTGGGTGCTACGTTTCTGTCGCTGTTGTTGTTGTTGTTGTTGTTCGTACAGACGACCATCGCTAAACGCCTGACGCGCGGCATGCTCCATTTCCCTCTGCACCTGCTCCAGAATCAGGTCACGATCTTGTTGCACCTGATCGTAGGCGTAGCGGAGCTGGCTGAGAAAATCGCTGGCCTGCGTTTCACTGCGGCGTTGCTCCGTCTCACACGACTCGCGCCAGCGCCGCCGCTCTAGAGACTCCACGCGAAGCCGGTGCGTGAGCTGCTCCACCTCCGCGCGTAAGGCCCCGAGCTCATCCTGCTGCCGACGCAGCAACTGCAGATCCGTGTCCGGCGATCTGGCGGTGAGGGCGAGCACGCCAGAGTGGGGCAGTGGCGGTGCTGCAGCTGCTGGTGGTGGTGGTGCGGTGTCTGTGCGGCGATCGCTCTCCGAGATCCAGGTCAGACCGGCGTCCAAGGCCAGACAAAGCGGCTCCCAAAAGAGCATCTGCAACAGCGCCTGACGCGCAACGGTCTCCGCTTCCGCCAAGGCAGTCCGCTGCTGCGCCTGCCACGCCGACACCGTCATCTCTGGCGCTGGGCGGCTTCCACCATTCACCCCGCCACCACCACCACCGTGGCGACTACCTGTGCCACGATCGGCGCGAATGGTCTTGAGCACAAACGGATCGTCGCTCGTCAAGCTGCGCAACTCGGCCACTTGCCGAGCGAGCCGCGCCTCGTCAAGCCGCAGCTGTCCCAGCTCCTGTTGCGCGTCCTCCAGACGTCGATGGAGTGTCTGGGTGTCGGCCTCCGCTCTCTCTGCCCGCGTGCGCAGCACGTCCACTTGGCTCGCAAAGAGGCCCCGTTCCTCACGCAGCCGCTCCATCTGGCGCTCGGCCTGATGCAGCTGCTGGAGCTCCGCCTCGCGCAGGAGACTGACCTGGGCGAGTGCGTTGTCGAGGCGATTGATCTGTGTCTGGGCAATCGCCGGGTCGAACAGCGCGAGGGACTGTTCAAAGGCGTGCAGAATCTCTGACTCCTCGCGTGCGGCGAGGACGGCGGCGGTGGCACTTGTTCGCGCGACGGAGACCTGCACCGTGTCGCTGCCTGTGCGGCTCTGGTGAGGGCTATGGGTCGTCGTCTTGTCGTCCCCCTCCGCCCCACCGTGATGATCGTGCGTGGGGCGGGACTTCTGCGACGCGTGCGCGGCGCCGTGCAGAATGGTGAGCGTGCGCTGCTGCTCTTGAAGCGCGAGCTGCGCGCGCTGCAGTTGTGTGCCGAGGAACGTAATGTGGTAGAGCAGCCGCTGCCGATCGCTGTAGTCGCTCGCCGTGATGACGGGCGGATCAAGCGTGGTGTCCTCCGACCCCGCGTGTGGGCGTCCAAGCAGCCCCACTGCTGCCAACGAGGACGATGGGAGGACGTGTGCGGCGAGCGGTGCCTGGGCCGAGGTCGCGAGGGCCCTCACCCCGGTCCCATCCTCCGCGTGATGCGTCGCACTCGCATGGCCGTCGTGTCGCCACTGGTCCGGCGTCGGTTGACCTGACGGCCCCGCAGAGGGCGTGTCCAGAAAGGTCGGCCACACATCGCCCCCGCCGCCGCCACCCGTCGTACTCCGCGCGTCACTTGGGCTGCCGTCCTCGTCTGGCTGCGCAGCGGCGGTGTGCGCTGATCGCCTCGCGTCGGCCGTGTGTGCGGCCTCGCCCGTGACTCTCCTCTCCCCACCGTCTTGATCGTGCCGGCTGCGTGCGAGAGGTCGTCGGCGGTGAGCCACGACAGGGGTGGGAAACTGCTTTTCGTCTGTGGCGACCATCGCGCGCGTGGTCGGGGAGGTTGTCGCCCCTTCACCGACTGGAATCGAACTCGGTGTGGCAGATGAGGAGGACGAGGAAGAAGAAGAAGACGAAGAGGATCGACCGTGCGCATCCTCCGCCGGGGGCGGCAAGGTCCGGATCGCATGGTGTCCTCCTTGCACCCCGTAGGTCGACGTCCGATCCGGCGAGCGTGCGGCGCGCTCAATCGGGGTGTGCGAGGGCTGAGCCGACACGGCCGACGGACCAACGTCTCGCAATGACTGTTGTTGTTGTTGTTGTTGTTGTTGTTGTTGTGCTAGCGGAGCAGACGTACCAATCGCGGACTTGGACAGATGCGCGAGATGATCGAGGTAGCTCTGACCGGTTTCGTGAGGCGTCGAGGAGGAGGCCGCAGAAGGCGCCTGTCCAGGACCGATCTTGTCTTGCTCGCCCAGCACTTCGACTTCGATATCTGGCGACTCCTCGCCCAGCCCGGGCTTCGACCATATGACGGGTGAGCTAGAGCTGCCGAGCGAGGAGTTCGGCTGCGACGGTGAGTGGCCTTCGGCGGCCGTGCTCACTGGACCATGTCCGCTGCTGGTGCGACTTTCAGGAATGTGCACAATGGCGGGCATGGCGTGTCACCGGAGACAAGCAAACAAACAAACAAACAAACAAAAAAGACAACGGTCACAGAAAGAAAGACAGAACGAAGGGCTCTGTGTGTCAGAGAGTTGGAAAAAACAATTTGAAGGTGCGCTTCTATGGGGAGAGACGCCTTGATGTTTTTTTTTTGTAGTGTGTGTTGTCGTAGGCAATAGCCACGTGTGTACAAGAATAAGGAAACAGCGAGGAGCAAAAGATGATGAACGTGGCGGAGGATTTAGAAAACAAACATGGAACGCAAGGAGGAGTAAGTGTTCACAAAATACACAAAAACACGCAAATAAGGGCAGACACAATCACACAACCCGTCAGGAGGAGGCGCGTATGTGGGTGACGAACGCAGCGACTAGCGACTCGAGAGAGAACACACCATCACCTCAATAGATACCCTGCCCGCACTTGCGCGTTTGTTCACAAGGCGCTACGTGACATCAATGCAACCATGTGATGTATGGCAAACGTTTTTTTTCCTCGTTCTGTTAGTTACTTTTTTACCAGTGCGAATAACACTCATTGGTACGTCAAACATGTATATGTACAGAGAAAAATAAGCAAATTGCCTGTCAATCGCAATGACTGAGAGAATAACATGCACACCACACAAACACAGAAGACATACTCAAGACACTGTTGTCACAAAGCTGCATAGACGCTGTTTCAAAAGCAAAGCAAAATTAAACAGCAGCGATACCACAAATGAAAAATAAGAAAAAGCAAAAAAAAAGGAAGGAAAACAAAAGAAAATAAAAGAAGAAGAAGCAGAGACACAGTCAAGCAAGCACGATGCTAAGAGAAGGTAAGAAGCACTCTACGGTCTGTGAGTAAGGAAGATGGGGAACTGTGTAGAAATGATCTTTTTGTCCGTCTCAATTTATGCTTGTACGTTTTTTTCCCCGGCACTATTCGCGCCAATTCCGCGCGAGGTGCACGTTTCTGTTTTGCTTTCCGCTTGACTATTTTTTTTGTCCTCTTGTTTTATTTGCGAAGCTATGACGGTCTCTTTTTTTTGTCGTTGTTTTAAATCCTCTTGATATTTTGTTATTGTTTTTTTTTTTAACGGCTCGCTATGTCTTGTCGTGTTGTTTCCCCGCTTCTACACAGACTCAACAAGTTGGTGATGGCAGTGGTGGCGGGAAAGCGATATGTGCCCCCCCCCCCCCAAAAAAAAAAAGAAAAAAAGTTAACGAAAGAAAGAATGCGAGAAGCAGTGGAAAGCGAAGGATGACGAAAGCAAAACAGAAGAAAGAGAAAAGAACATGTACTACAATGAAGAAAAAGAGAAGGGATCCCACGAAAATGAGAAGAAGCAAAACAACAACAACAAAAAAACAACAACTCACTGGTACGAACAAGTGGAGGCGTTGGACGTTGGTGGTGTGCGATATGAAAAAAAAAAAAAAGTGTGTGTGTGTGTGTCGTGTGTCTAGCACGTGCAGCAGCACACTACGCCTGGCGCAGCATCTCCACCGCCTTAACCTGCTGCGCCATCAGCGCCAGCATGTTGTCGTTCGCCTCCTTCCATCCCTTGAAACCGGGGAAGTAGTTCACGTCAATCACACATGGAATGGAGTGGGTGAGGAGCGGTGTGGGCTCCCCGGTCGTGAGGTCGAACATCGCCTCGGGACCCCAAAAATCGCCATCCAGCTCCGCACACGCGCCGTACGCGTCGTCCGTGTCTTCGTCCACGTGCGTAGACGCGAGTGGGACCCCTCCCTCCTCTTCTCCTTCTCGGTGCCCTCTGCCTGTGTCTGCCCTGTCTCTCTCTTCACCCTTCTCCTTCTCCGCCGCACACGGTTTGACCGCTTCGCCGAACCCCACCGGGCAGCGCGCACGCTGATACGGGTGCGCGAGGAACGACGGCACCAACAAGATATCAAATCCGAAGAGACCGAGGCCGAGGCAGCGGCGCAGGTCCGCCGAGATCGATTCCACACGCTCGCGTGCTGGTGTGCCTGGTGCGAGCCACGCGTCCCAAAATGTCATCGGCACCACGGACTCAAAAAAAGTCGCCGCCGAGGCCCCGGCAAGCGACACTCCGGCATCCACGGCGGGCGTCGTGGAGACCGACAGTGGCTCCAGCGGCACCGATGACGAAGACAGGCTCGCCGTGGAGCCGCAGTGAACCACGTGCTGGCGTGGGCTGATGCCCGCGGTGGCGTTGCCGAGCACCGTCATGCCGGTGATGGTAGGGGACCCCGCGCTGTAGTCCCCACTTGGCGTAAGGCTCATGCCACGGCTATTGCGGCGGCTGGACGGTGACTGGGAGCTGGAGGCGGTGGGCAGGCCCGTGCCCGTGAACAGTTCCTTGTCCTGCGAGTCCATGAACACCGGTATGTTCAGCCCGGTGCTGCCGCTGCGCAGCATCGACAGCATCTTCACCGTCGGCGACACCTTCACAAACACGTGTGGTCCGATGCAGTACACCTTGAGGACAATCGGCAGCGCGGATGTGTAGAGCTCCTGCACGATAAACAGCGGCTGCGCGGCGGTCGGCAGCACAGTCTGCACCGCCACCGGCACACTCGGTTGCGTCGGCGCCTCGTTGGGCTTGTAGCTCGTGTCGCTCGTGTCGGGCGTGGGGGCCTTGTCCGTGCACCACATGACCAAGTGGTGCGTATAGGCGGGGCCACTGCCCTCGTCGGGCTTGATGATCCACCACTGGGAGCTCGGCAGTCCATTGGCCAAGCGCCGCGAGGCATCACTGTCGCCCAACGTGACCGCGGACTGCGCGCCGACGCAGGTCATCTGCTCGCGCGGCGTCGAGAGCGGCGACGCCGCGGTCTTTGGGGCCCACGTGTACGTCCGCGCAATGCACGTCTCCGGCACGGTGTCCAGAAGCGCGTAGAGTGCCGCGCGCGAGTTCAGCACTTCGACCTCGTCGACCCCGTCCACCACCACAGGCAGACGTGAGTGGTGGCGCTGTCGCTGTGCCTCTGCCCACGCGTTCATCGCCGCGGCCGCCCGGGGAGTGCCGAAGGAGGCCACCTTGTGCAAAATGACGTGCACGTGGACATCCGCCGCCGGCTCCTCCACAAGCACCGCCGCCGCACTCGCCACTTCGCTGACAACGACGGAGGAGGCGCGTGGGGCGGCGGAGGTCGATAAGAACATTCGGTCGTGTTGGCCGTCGTAGTGAAGGCTCAGGAAGCGAAAGAAGCACTCTGTCGCTGCGCTCTTGTCTTCCGCGTGGTCCGTGGTGGAGGACTCGGGGGCTGACGATGCCTGTGCGAGCTTGGCTTCCAGACAGGCATTGTGCGTCTCGGCTGCACGCATGAGGGCGGTAAAGGATTGCTGATACTTGCGTGGATTTCCACAGACGGCGACCACAATCGTGCCAGCCGCGGCCACTGTATTGGTTGCTTCACTGCTCATGGCTGCGAAACAAAGGAGGAACAATGGAAAAAAACACCACAAAAAAAGAAGAACTAACAGGAACGAAAGAGGAAAACAGAGGAAGTTAGTCGGCGGCTACGGCGAGAGCGATGAATAACGGGTAAACGTGAGTAGACGAACAGAAAAAAAAAAAGTGAAGAACAAACGGCGAACACTGCGGACAAGTCACCCAGGTTCTCGATGAAGTGTACTGTTGAAAAGCGAAGAAAACTAAGAATACTGGATAGTAAAAACAGTAGAAGGACAACACACACCATGAATAGAGAACAAAAGTGTGAAGAGGGAGGAGTGGGAAGAGAGAGGCAGAGGAATGCAGTGACTCATTTCAGTTTTTGTTGCACAGAAAGTGCGGCAAATGGGAAGGACGAGACAGACACCAGCGTCAGTTTGAACATCATGCGCGGGGGGGGGGGGGGGGAACCAGAACACTATTCGCTTTGAATGATTCTTCTTCTGGTGCGTGACCAGTGCGCTACGGCACCGCAACAACCGATATGACCTGTGTGTGTGTGTGTGTGTGTGTGTGTGTGTGTGTGCATGGCAGATTGTCTTTTTTTTTTAATCAGTCTCTGTGACTCATCCTTCTGGGGAAGTGCCTGGTGCGTCCACACACCAACACACATCCTCTCGTCAGGCCGCGATACCAGGGCCGACGGCGACTGGTGCCAGGAGACTCTTGGCCTCCTTGGCGTACGATGGGTGGTGGTAGTACACAAACCACAACCACTTCAACGATCGTTCCGAATGCTGCTGGTACGCCACGGCCTGCTTCGCCTGCTCTACCTCCGGTGCGGTCTCCATGACATCCATGGTCGGCCGCGTCCAGATGGCCACACCGAGCACAAACAGACCAGTTAAAAACGAGAGCGACACGCGTGCATTGGTGGCCTGCATGAGCCGACGGTGCTGCTGCGCGACACGTTCTTGCTCTGCCGCTGGCATCGACCACCGAAGCAGCGCCAGACACTTAGTCAAGAGAATCGACTGCCGAGGCACGGCCTCGCGGTACAGTTTTGCGGTCTTCCACGTCGTCAGGTAGATCCCGGTCAGAAACAGGCAGGGGTTGACAAACAGCTCCAGTCCGTGGTGGCCGCGACTGCCGACTGTGGACGCGAACTGCGTGTCCACAGTGTACTTGGCGCGTTGCTCGACGCCGGCGAGCTCGACCAGGAGCGCACGGAGCTCGCCGGCGTCGAGCAGGTGGGCCTGTGGCTGCGCAAGGCGGTCAATCAGGCCCTTGCGCGTGAGCTCGTACCCACTGATTGGGCACGCCGGCAAGTCCTCCCAGGATGTTGTGATCACCGACGACGACGACGATGGCGACGAGGAAGCCGAACGAAAGACGCTCGGCGGCACATCACAAGCACTCAGCGCGGATGTCTGTCGAGCTTCGTGCTGAGCTGTGGATGTGGATGTGGAGGACGAAGAGGAAGACCAGACACGCCACCATTCCCGATGTGTTCCTGTCTGCCGCGCTGCAGTCGAGTGATCTGCGTCGGTCAGCGACACCGTCGCAGAGCTGAGACCAACATCCTGATGACGACTGACCTCTGACGCACCGGGCGTCCGTGTTGTGGAGGTCGCTGCGACGTTGTGCGGCACCGACTGTGGTGAGAAGATGGACGCAATCGCGCGGCTGGCATCATCCAGCTGCTGGTCGCGTTGGTCTTGCCGCGCTGGTCGGTCGAAAAGCCCCATTGTCTGTTGCAACAACTGCTTGTCTGTTGGTGTTGTTCTCAGACTTTCTGGGCTTTTTTTTTTTTGCACCCTTCCGGTGCCACATAAGGTATGGAGATAGCGATTAAGATGGAGAGAGAGAGAGAGAGCGGTGATGAAAAAAGGAGTGAGAGGAATGACAGACAAGCCCAGTAGCGCGTTGACTAAAGGTGTTTGTCTTGGTGACCAAGCAAACAAAAGAGACGACAGGAGGCGGGTATGCGGTTGCCGCGATCTTTCCGAACTGCTATTTCTGTTCGGCAGATCCGAGCGCGATGTACACGTGGGAAGCATCTCAACAGAAGGATCTATGCTGGTGTATTTGTGTAATTGTGAGGAAAAAAAAGAGATTCCACGAATGTGTCACAAGACCAACGAAACGTCTACGCAGTCTGCATAGCCACAGGTGTGCGCGCTGGGAGATTATCCGATCAGCACAGCGAATGCCGCAACAAGAAAAGAAAAAAATAGAGCAATACGCTTCGACAAGTAAACAAGACGACGGCAACGGAAGAGCACTCGCGACGCTGAGGCGAGCGAGGCTCATGCACGTTGGGTTGTTGCGGGAGCTATGCGTCTGCGCACGCACAGTCCCGCGAAAGAGAGAGAGAGAGAGGTAAAAAGTTCGCACACATAAAAAGAAATAAAAATCAATCCGTCCGGCTCAACGCAAATTGTCCCAGTACAGTCGGTGCGCGTGGCGAGCGCACCAGCGCTCATGCGGCAACGCGGAAGGCTCGAACAGGCGCGTGTCAAAGTGTGTGCCGTCGTTCATGGTGCACAGATACGCGTCCGGTGCAACGGTTTCACCGGCGTACGTCCCGTAGAACGGCGACTCGGTCACCGAGAGCGGTCGGTAGTCCACCACGCGCAACCACTCCGGTGCGGCCACGTGGGGCAGGTCCATCCGTGCCTCACCGTAGGCCGCAGCGACCACGTCATTGACAACCTTGTGCAACGGCCACGCCAGCTCCTCGCAGCGTTGAGAAGTGTTGAGTGTGGGGTAGTGCGTGAACTTTGGCGCGTTGCAATCCTCTTTGGGAGGAATGGAGAGCATGACGCGAGGCATGAGCACACCACCGCGCACGACGAAAAACACGTAGCGACGCCCTTCTTGGCACCGGCAGTGGGAGCGGTGTGGTCTGTGGTCGCGGGGAGGCATCGAAGAGAAGCCACACGGCGAGACAAACGAGCAGCACGTGCAGGGCACGGTGTGCGCGGGTGGGAGTGCGGAGGTTCCGCATGGCGCTCAAGAATGACTTCATTGATGCGTTCTGTTGAGGGACTGTGAGGGGTGGACGAGAGGGGATGAAGGCAGTGACAATAAGAACACTACACGAGCATGCAGGTGCGTGTGTGTGTGTGTGTGTGTGTGTGTGGGGATGGGATGGCAAAGCACGACGGCAAGAAGAATAGGTGCAATGTGACGGTGATCACGGAGACGGAGGCACAGGGGTGTTGGCGGCGTGCACTGTACGAGTCATGCAGCCTCTTTTTGACGAAATAGATATGTTGGTAGTGTATGATGTGCACGGGGTGTATACATGTTTTTTTCTCTCTCTATTTGTGTTTGTGTTTGTGTGTGTGTCTGTGTGTGAACGAATGCGGACGTGCCACAAGAATGACCGGCTGAAAAACAATCTAGTGTCAGCCCACACGCTGCGCTTGCGGCACAGACATCTCCAGGGGGAGGCGTGCTAGTTTAGTTGGCGGAAGAAACAGGAATGTGTGCGAGTCTATTAAGTCATCACTGCCGCACACTCACAGCCTACAGTGCGGTAGTCGTCAGAGGCGACAAAGCTGTGCGGTCACGCACGCACATACATACACACACACACACACACACACACACACACAGCGGTGCAATAGAACAAAGCAGCGGAAGACGACTCCGCACGGCTCACCGCAACTGTTCCCAGAACAGTCGGTGCGCGTGGCGAGCACACCAGCGTTCATGCGGCAACGCGGGGGGCCTGATCGTGTGCGTATCCACGTGCGCACCGTCGATCATCGTGCATATGTACTCGCCCGGTGCAATGGTCTCGCCGGTGTTGTTGCCGTGAAGCAGCGACTCGGTCACCGAGAGCGGTCGGTAGTCCGCCACGCGCAACCACTCTGGCGCTGGCATGTGAGGCAGGCCCATCCGTGCCGCACCGTAGGCTGCCTCGACCACGTCATTTACAATCTTGTGCACAGGCCACGCCAACTCCTCACAGCGTTCGCGGGACTTCAGAGTGGGGAAATTGTCGTACTTTGAGGATTTGCAATTGACTCGGGGAGGAATAGAGATCATGATGCGCGGCATGGGCACACCTTCACGCACGACGACAGACTGCACGGTGCGTCGAATGACCATCACATACACGTCCACCAGGTGACGGCGCAGCGAGGCCATGTTGGCTTCCCACGTGATGTACGGATAGACGGAGGTGTCCGGTGAGAAACGCTCGAGCTGTTGGAACCAATCGACACGCGGGTCGGCGAAGCCGTACAAGTTCCACTCCAAAAGGGGAATCTGCGTGTCCCAGAGACCGTTGAAGAGCTGAATGCTGTCTAATGGGACAGGATGCATCGTGTTGCCCGGCAGCTCCAATGTGTCCTCACACAAGCAGATGGGCATCTGCGCTTCAATTCCGTCAATGGCTTGTTCTAGCGACTGCCGACACTGCAGGTCTGGATGAAACGTTTTTGTGTGCAAGCCGGGGGTAGGGTACGGTGTCCCCAGAGCCTCACGCAACATGCGTGCGCCGTAAGCCAGATGGCGAATGACTCGATAGTGGATGTGAATGCGCACGAGCTCGGTGCTGTTGAACTCCACATCACTCGGATCCCACTCCAGCGCAGACTTGGCAATCTGATAGAATGCTTCACCGCCGACAAAGTGCATGGCGCATTCGTGGCGTGGGATCAGTGGCGTCGCCTGGCCCATACGGCACATATCCAAGTGACGAAGTATGGCCCAGCTACTCCGCTCGCCCCAGCTATCACCGTTTGCCAGCAGGTGCATTTCGGTGACATTGAGACCCGGTGCTGCGAGCACAGTGAGCGGGTGACCGGCTGCGCGCCAGGCAGCGCGACGCTGCTTTGATTCCCTGTAGAGCTGACGGAGCTGCCGAAACACGTGATCGCAATCGACTTCGTCTGGTGCAAGGCGGTATGCGAGGGTGGACCATTTTTTTTGGACCTGCAGCGGGGGCTGCGTTGTGGTTGTCGTCGTTGTTGTCGGTGGCGGTGGTGGTGGCTTGTGTGAGGTGGCATTCATGAATACAAGCACGGCGACAAACACCAGCAGCACGTGCAGAATGTGACGAGGGTCGGTGCTCCGTATGATCTTCAAGATTGGCATCGCCAGTGTGCCTGCGATTCTTTGTGTGTGTGTGTGTGTGTGTGTGTGTGTGTGTGTGTGTGTGTGTGTGTGTGTGTGTGTGTGTGTGTGTGTGTGTGTGCTTGTGATGTTGGTAAGGGCCCAAGAGACTCACTGGAAGAGAAAAAGCAAGCCAGCGATTCAGTTTGTTTCCGTGAAGTGGAGATGCAGAAGGGGTGTCTGAATGTGAGGACTGCAGTGAGTGCTGGCACATCAGGGCCGCATATTCCGGGGCCTAATGAGGCGAGGAGGCGCACCAGCTCCGTCTTGCGCGGATTCCAGCGGGCAAATGTGGAAACCACGCTCTGTGAGTTGTGAGTTGTGCGTTGTTTTGCATTTCTTGTTTTAACGGTACAACGTACACTGTGCCAAGTGACTCCTTAAAAAAAAACGAATGGGAGTAAACAGACTGATTTTCCACCTCCGCGTGGAGAAGTGGGAATTCTTTTTCCTCCGAACAGTAGATTGCCCCCTCACACTAGAAACACTGTGCTTGGCCGACTTGTTGGCTCGACATTTGAGTTTGGTCGTCGATGCCAACTCCGGACAGCTACGTCGTGCGGCGTCACTGCACAGGCTGACAGAAAATGGGAATAAGTGCGAATGTTTGTGTGTGTGTGTGTGTGCTGTGAGAATGAACACCCGGAAGACAGTCTAGTGCCAGCCCACGCGCTGTGCGCGCGGCAGGCATGTCGAAAAAGAGGTGCGCTCATGCGTTTGCGACGAAAAAATGACGGAAGAGAAGAAATGAAAGAAAGAAAAAAATACGCGCGAGGCTATTGCAGCAACAGGGCAGCATGTGCGCAGCTTGTGTTGCCGCAACTGCGTGATACGAGGGGGGCAGTATGCGACCACACCCACGCATTCCGAGGAAAAAGCGAAGCACAAACAAAAAACAGAAGAGAGAACATACGAACCAGCCTGTCAGCACAGCTCAACGCAAATTGTCCCAGTACAGTCGGTGCGCGTGGCGAGCGCACCAGCGCTCATGCGGCAACGCGGAAGGCTCGAACAGGCGCGTGTCAAAGTGTGTGCCGTCGTTCATGGTGCACAGATACGCGTCCGGTGCAACGGTTTCACCGGCGTACGTCCCGTAGAACGGCGACTCGGTCACCGAGAGCGGTCGGTAGTCCACCACGCGCAACCACTCTGGTGCGGCCACGTGGGGCAGGTCCATCCGTGCCTCACCGTAGGCCGCCTCGACCACGTCATTGACAACCTTGTGCAACGGCCACGCCAGCTCCTCGCAGCGTTGAGAAGTGTTGAGTGTGGGGTAGTGCGTGAACTTTGGCGCGTTGCAATCCTCTTTGGGAGGAATGGAGAGCATGACGCGAGGCATGAGCACACCACCGCGCACGGTGATGGACTGGACGGCCTGTCGAATGACCCCCGCGTACCTCTCCATCAGATGACGGCGGAAGGTGGCCACGTTGGTTTCCCACGTGATGTACGGATAGACGGAGAGGTCCGGTGAAAAGCGCGCTTGTTGTGTGAACCAATCAACTGGGGTTTGATTGAATGCGAACAAGTCAGACTCGCTACTTGGTCTTTGAACATCCCACATTCCGTGAGAGGCCTGAATACTGTCAAGCGGGACTAAATGCGGCGAGTCGCCCGACAGTGCCAGCGTGTCCTCACACAAGCACACAGGTGTTTGCTTGTCTACCCCTTCAATGACCTGTTCCAGCGATTGGCGGCACTGGGCTGCGGATGGAAATGTGGTAGTGTTGAGGCCAGGAGTGGGGTACGGTGATCGCAGAAGTGCGTTCAACGTTGCGGCGCCGACGACCAAATGATGACTCACCTGGTAGTGGACGTGAATGCGCACAAACTCGCGGCTATTGATCTCCGCATCCTTCGCGTCCCACCCGAGTGCGGATGTGGCCATTTGATAGACGGCGTTTCCACCTTCTCGATTCACAAAGTGAAGGCTACATTCGTGGCGTGGAATCAGCGGCGTGGCTTGACCCATGCGGCACATATCCAGGTGGCGTAGTGTGGCCCAGCTGCTCCGTCGGCTCCAACTATCGCCGATGGCGAGGAGATGTATCTCGGACACATCGAGACCTGGTGCGGCGAGCGCAGTGAGTGGGTAGCCGGCGCTGTACCAGACGATGCGGCGCTGCTTTGATTCCCGGTAAAGTTGGCGCAGACGCCCAAACACATGCTCACAGTCGACTTCGTCGGATGCGAGTCGGAATTGAGGCGTTGACTCATTTCTTGGCACGGACAGTGAGGACACTCGACTCCCTGGCGGTGGTGGTTTGCGTGAAACGGCGTCCATGAGGAAAAGAACGGCTAGGCAGACGAGCAGCACATGCAATATGTAATGTCGGCGCCGTGCACGCGCTGGGGCGAGTACCCGCATCGTTTTTGCCGTGAGCGTCGCACACACACAAACGTACAATTCAAATTGATAGACAGCTACACAGCAGCACGATATTTCACGGAACCGGAACGCAAATGAAGAGAGTGTGCGAGAGAGAAAAACAGGGTGGGTGGGGGGTGGAGAGAGAGAGAGAGAGATGCAAAAAATACGGCGGCGGAAGGGGTCATGGCAGGAGAGAGCGAAAGGGAAACAACAACAACAACAACAAAAAGAAGGCAGCAAGGAACCTCACAAAACTGCGATGAACAGGCAGTGATCATAGCAGGACTCGAAAGGAGAGAGCGAGCGGCGTAATCTCAGGCACCAGTGAGATCTGCTGCATTTGTTTTGCCCATTGCTGTTGTTGTTGTGCTCGGCCAGATTCAACTCTTTGGTTCAACGAGTTATTGTAGTGGTTTACACTTTTTTTTTGTTTTTGGCGCTTTATTTTTTTGCTGGACAGTATCCGCAAAAAAAAAAAAGATCCCAAACGCGCGGACAAACGAAACAAGGAGAAGAAAAGGAAACATCACAAATATGATCTCTCTCACTCTTCTTCGGCTTGTGTGTGTGTATGTGTGTTGTGTGTGTAGTTTACATGAGCGGTCTCCATTTCTTCTTTGCTGTGCTTTCAAGTGGCAGAGATCGGAGTCCGAGCGTTTTGTGTGTGTGTGTGTGTGTGGCGGCTGTAGCGCTCACACGACGGACACCGTGCGCGTGACATCAAACGCCTCGAGCGCCTGCAGACGGTACCACTCCTCAAAGGCGCCGACAACATCCGCCAGCCGCTGCACGTCACCCTTCATCTCCGCCAGCAGCTCCACAAGACCCACCACGCGGTCAGAGACCTCGACAACGGCACCGGTGCTCGGCAAGATGGCCACCGCCGTCGCCGTCGTCTCGTGGGGTTGGCTGGACATGGGGTAGTACGGCGGCTGGAGGGAGCTGCGACGACCGAGCAGGCATGGCACAAACGCAACGCCACCGGCACGCACGCTGGCTTGGCGCACCACAAGATCTGCGACAAATTCGCGAAACTCGAGCGGCAGCCAGTACAGCGAGGACGATGACGCCGCCGCGTCGCTGACCTTGCCGACCTCGTCCGTCATCGTGACCGAGGATGAGGCGTGCACAGGGACTGCCGTTAGTTCGAGCGCGGCCAGACGCGCGATGGTGTGCGGTGCGGTCAGGAACGCCGGCAGAGCGGCAATCGCGGCGTGGCTGCACGCTGCACAAGGCCGCTGGAGAGGGGTATCAAGGGTGAGGTGCACCGGCCGCGCAGCCACGGCGGTCAGAGAGCCTGTGCCACACGTACACAATGCCGCGAGCGTCGTCGTCGTCGTCGTCGTCGTCGGCACCGTCGTCGGCATCGTCGTCGTCGGCGTCGTCGTCGTCGTCGTCGTCGTCGGCATCGGCATCGTCGCTGCGGTTGTGGTGCCGGTGACAGTGGCGGTCGAGTGCGCCGTCGCGTACACCGGCGCGGAGGACGTCTGACGAGGCAAGTCGTAGGCGTCCGTCCACGCGCGCGCGGCGTCGGTGTCGTTGGCCTGCACAAAGCGCGATCGTGCGCTGACGACAGGCAGTGCGTCACGGACTCGCAGGGCGGCGGCGTCCTTCTCTGAGGCTGTGCCCACACGGTGCGCCGCGTCCATCGCCCCACCACCACCACGGAAGCTGCTCACCAGCACGCGGCGAATGGCGCTGAGGCGGTGCTCCGTCTTGGCAAAGTACGCGGCGACGCTGCGGTCTGCAAACGCGGTGAGGGGTGAGGCCACGAGCGAGGCCACGACGCGATAGTAGATGAGCTTCATGTCGTCGAGTGCATCCGGCCCTAGCGTGGTGCCGCCGTCGCCGTCGCCGTTGCCCTCGCGGTGACAGTTTGTCGTCGTCGTCGTTGTCGTCTGCATGGTCGCCCCGACCTGGTAATACCACCCGCGTAGCCGCTCCAGGTAGCTCGGCAAAACAAACGTGTCGCGCGCGAGCAGCGAGGCCTCGAGGGCCGGGCAGGCGTACAAGGTGCGCAAGAGCTTACCGACATGCGCGAGGAGCTCCTCCGTGTGCACGACAGCCACGTCCTCACCATGACGCGCATCGCGTTGCCGTTCGGACAAGCCGACGCCGCGCTGCGCCTCTCCCACCGCCAGCCAAAGCTCCAGCGGATCGAGCCGATCGGCCTCGTCCAGAGTCGCGTTGACGGCCTCCGCCGCCGCGACAGCCTGCGCGGTCCGGCGTTCGGCATGTCGCTTCCACACGTACGCGCTCGACGACGAGCGCGCCAGCACGCCCAGGGCATCCGCCCCGAGCTCGAGACAGAGCTGCGCCGCCGCCGTGGGGCCTGCACCGGCCGCGGTGAAGTTGCTGTAGGCGATCAGGTAGTTGTCCATAAAGTCGTTCCAGCGCTGCACAGCCGCTTGCATCAGCGGGTTCTGCACGTCAAAGAAAGGCACGGGCAGCCGCTGCGCTGTTGTTGTTGTGGTGGTGGTGGGGGTAGCGGCACCGGTCGTCTGGGTGGAACATGTCGACGTCACCGTCGGTGGCGGTGCCACCACAGAGGAGCCGTCGTAGACCCCACCCGTCGCTGTCGAGGACATGTACGGCATGCACGCCAGCGCCTCAGGCACGTACGCGGGAATGCGGTACACGCCCTGTGCATTCGCCACTGGCCACTGTGGAGGCGAAGAAGACGAAGAGGAGGCGGCTGCTGTGTGCGACCCGTCGCGCGTCGCCGTTGCACGAACTTGATCGGAGGCCGGGGCGCAGAAGAGCTGCAGCCATTCCGCCTGCTTCGCGAGCACGCGTCGACGCGCGAGCCGTGCCTGTTGCTTCGCCGCAGCGTGCTGGCACACGAGCAGCTTCTTGGCCAGCGTCGGTTGCACGTTTTGCAGATCCACGGCGACCACCAAACCGGGCAGGTCAAATCGGGCTGTGGGATGCGCGCATGTGAAGGCCGCGACGACGCGCGCCCGGCGTTGCAGGCCGCGGAGCAGAATCTTGCCGGTGACTTGAAAGACGGGGTTGCCGCGGAGATCGACAAAGTTCAAATACGGCACCGGCGCCACGAGAGACTCGGTGGCGAAGATATCCACCGTGCGCGCCGCCTCGCCGTCTTCCAAAAGTGGGGATGCTGAGGCTGGTCTCGCACCTGCCGCCGCCATCAACGAGCGGTCCGTGCACAGCACCGCGTCGCACAGAACGGTGACCGCGCGTGGACCGACGCCGGTGCCGCGCATGTTCACAGATTCGACCCAGCGCATGACCGCCAGCGTGCGAAAAAAGGCGGCCGCCCCTGCGTCACCGAGGACATTGTCGGAGAGGTCAATGCGGCGTGGACACGCCTCCTCCATGGACGGCGCGACGTCGAGCTGGTGAAACAGGGCCACAAGTCCGCTGTTTGTGAGTGTCTGCTCCTCCTCACAGGCGAGCCTGTACATGGTAGAAAGCCCCCTCATGTGCCCTGCTGTTTCGGTGTTGGGGGTTCTTGCTTGTGTGTGTGTGCGTGTGTGTGTGTGTGTGTGTGTGTGTGTGCGTATGTGTGTGATGCCGTATCCCGCGAGTATCTTCTCCAAGAGGGCCCGGAAAGGAACAAAAAAGGAAGGGAATCATGGAGAAGACAAATGTGGGTGATGAGGAGGAGAGAAACGGCGCAGAGGACATCGCGCTGCCGTGTGCACTCAAGAACGGCGCGATGGCAGGCAACCGTCTCGCGTTCCCACGAGGGACAGCGAGTTTTCTTGGCTGATACTGTGTGACTGCCTTTGTTCTGTTCTCTACTTTCGTGATTGTTTTTTTATGTGGATACATGCACACTGTGCACAAGGACACACACACACACACACACACACGCACACACAGACGCAACTGTGCTCCGCCTTCTCCTGTTTGTTTCTAGTCGTGCGTGCGCTTTCAGGGCCGCGCACTCCGCTGCAAGGCGCCAGACACGCGTCGGTCCAGTGCATCAATGACGCCCAGCACTTCGTGCGCAAAGCCGTTGCCTGGCACACTGTAAAAACCAGGCGCGTGCGCACCCCCCATCGAGCTGCCCGTGGAGATGTCGTAGGCATCGGCGACGCGATCCTGCTGAATCGACGCCGCCAGCTCCCACTCAGCCGGGCTCACGCGCGCCGCTGCTGTCCTTGTCGTCGCGGCGGTGCTGCGTGGCAGTTGTGGAGCGGGGTAGGGAATCGACGGCGAGGCGGCCGAGGTGGGGAGCGGTCCGCGAGCACGACCAGCCGTGACCCCTGACAGTGTGGCGGTAGTGGTGGTGGTCCCTCCGCTCGCAAAAAGCTGCTTGCGCGCGGTCGGTGTCTCGGTGCCGCTCTTCGCGACTGGGTGCGGCGGCTGGAAGGACTCCCCACCACGAACACCACGATCACCGACGCCCGGCGTTGATCGAGGCAGGTGATGTGATGGCGGTCCTGCCACCACCACTGCCGCCGGCGGTGGTGGCGGCGGAGGTTGCCCGGGTGTGAAGTAGTTGTTGGGCGAGTACAAGACGGGCAGTTGCTCCACCACAGGCGCCGCGTGTAGCCGATCTTGGCGCCGCGAGAGCCTTGCGAGGCCACGCTGAAGACCATCGATCAGCGTCATGCCCGGCCTTCTCCGCGCCTCATGACGGTTGCCGGCGAACAACACGGCGACTTGGAGCGCGCGCAGCAGCCAGGGAATGCCCTCGTCGCCACCGAGGCCTTCTCCATCGACGGGCTGTGAAGAGGAACACGAGGAGGGCGAGTGCCAGCGGGCGAGCAGGGCCTCCAACGCGTCCTGAGAAATGCGCACCGTGCCAGGCACCGCCACGGCGGACGATGACGACGGTGATGATGATGATGATAGCGCGGCGGTTGTGGTGATGGCCGTGCGTGTCCAGACCACCTCCACACGCGATTCGACAGGAAGACGCAGACGGTGCGTGAAGTCGGGAAAGGCGTCAAAGGCCAGACGCGCGTGTGGCCACCACGACTCACGCAGACGGGCCTCGGCCAGACGGCGCAGTCGCTGCGCCGCGAGCACGACGACCACGACCACACGCCAGCGATGCACGCCTCGTGCACACGGGCCCCCTCCTCCTCCTCCTCCTCGTTGTTGTTGTCGTCCACTACTGTGCGCGTCCGACACGAGACCGCCCGCCGTACGGTGCGCCTCGGTCTGCCGAGGGCCGACAGACAGCGCGTGGTAGGCGAGTGCGCGCCGTTGTTGCACCAGCTCCCAGCTCTCCTTGGCGAGCCCCGTGTAGGCCCGCGTGACCACCACCAACGCCTCCAGCGCCTTGTCCTTCAACGCCGCCACACACGCCAGGTCTCCTTCGAGCGCCGCCTTGGCGGCAGTGACAGCCTCGAGCGCGTCGTGAACGTCGTGTAGGGCGGCCTCGTGCACGTGTCTGTCGATGGTCTCCACACGCGCGTCGGCGTCGGCGTGCCCGTCATCGCGATGATGAGGACGACCACCACTACCACCACCACCGCCAGCTTCACGTCGCGCGTCCAGTTTGTCTTCCAGCTCGCGCGTCTGCGCCGTGGCGGCGGCGAGCGCCGCGTCCGTGTCCCGCACGCGCTGCTGCACACTGGCGACCTTGTGCGCAATGATCGTCCAGTCCTCGAGACAATCGAGCTGCTCCGCCAGCGCACGTCGTGCCGCAGGGGCCTCACCGACGGCCTGCTCAGCCGTGAGCTGCGCCTCAAGTTGCCCCTCGCGTCGCCGCCACCAGTCTAGCTCCGCGTCGTGTGCGCTCTTGTCACGAGAGCGAGTCCGCGCGGCACGACGATGGATGGCGCACTGCTCGGCAAGTCGGGCACGATCGCGACCGAGGGTGCGCACGACACGCGTCCACGCGCGCAAGGCGTGCGCGAGCGGTTCGACAAGGTGCCGCGTCCGCGAGACCACCACGTCCGCGTTGACCTCCGCGGTTTGTGTGCTGTCGGTGCCATCCCGTGACGGCGCGGCGGTGAGCGCCACATGACGCACCGCGGCATCGATGTGGTTCTCCACCTCACTAAACGCGTCGCAGGCGTTGTCAATGGCATGCGTCAGCGTGAGCGGCGGGGCGGACCCCTCCGTCCCATTCTCGGCATCCGCGTCCGCGTCCGCGTCCTCCGCAGAGGTGGAGGAGATGGCGGTGGCGAGCAACGCCTCGCGCACGTGCCCATCCGCACGTCCCACCACACTGGTGACGACGCGAACGGCTTCGGCGAGCGCCTGAAGCTCCACCTGTGCGACCGTGGATGCCCCGCCTTCTCTCTGCCGCTGCACGAGCCGCTGCTGCTGCTCCGCCAGGCGGGCATTCTGCGCGTCCAGCTGCGCCTGCACGTGGCGACGTGCGGCCTCGCTGTCGCGGAGTTCGTTCCCGAGCGCGGCCACGCGATCCCAGGCCTCACGGACCTTCTCCTCGAGTTCATCGCGCTCCCCCTGCAGACTCGTCGCGGCAAGTTTCTGCTCGGCGGTCTGGCGCTTTTGTCCGTCGAGCGCGTGCGCGGCGGCGGACCAGCGCGTCGTCATCTCCTGCAGCTCGCGCTGGGCGGCTTCATTCGCCTTGGCGAGGCCGCCGCAGTCGCGCTTGGCCTCTTCGAGATCATCCCGACACGCGCTCAGCAGCGTGCGCAGTCGCACGGCTTCATTTCGGTAGTGCCGCGGTCGACTGCGCGCGGCTGTAGCGTCGCTGTCATCTTCGCCAGGCGAGCCGAGGCTGCTGGTGCCGAGTGCACTCGGGCTCCATCCGCTGGACGTGTCGTGCGGACGCGCTGGCGTCCCACCACCTCTGGTTGTCATCGCGGCGTCGTGCTCCTCGTCCTCGGCGCGGGAGATGCGAGAGAGGGCGGAGATGTTGGTGTCATCCAACTTGGCAGAGGTGGTGGTCGTCAGGGGTGAGAGGCCGCCGTCGTCGAAGGAAAGACGACTGGCTGCGCCGGTGCTTGCACCAGGACGCGGCCTGCGCGGACGCTCTGTGGTGCTCGGTGTCGCACGCGGTGTCGAATAGGCGTCTGCGCGGCGCGCTGTGCCAGTTGCCCTGATCGGGGTGCTGCCAGCATGCGCAAGGTCCTCGGACATGACAAGAAAGTCAGAAAAGAAAAGAAAAGAAAAAAGAGATATGATGTATGCGTGTTCGTCAATGTGACTTCTATCACGTGGTGTCTCTATGCTTCACAGTGAGCCAAGTATCAGAACAGGCAGGGAAAAGGGTGAGGGAGCGGGGTGGAAGGACATGTGTTGAAGGAAGATGTTTCCTACAAGAGGTGTGTGCAACTGGGAAAGTTCGAGCGGAGGATGTGCCTCGAGGACTGAGCAAATCAACATCAAGGTGGGTGGGAAAAGCTGCCTTCTCACTCGCTCTTTGCCGTATTTGTGTGCACTAATTCGAACACACGCATACCACGGAGGGAAAAGTAACACGCAAATGTGTTATACCGCGATGTAGAATATCATTAATCTCCCTCTCTCTCCCTCCCTCTTTTTTTTTTCTTCTTCTGTCTTTATCATTCAGAGCTGCCTGCTCTTACCATCGTTTGAGACAACTCTCATTGGCTCTCTCGCGTCTTTTTGTTTTGTTTTGTTAAACAACCAAGTCAAACTGTCCGTCCAAAGCCTTCGTGCTTACGCACCGCGCGCGTCCTTCTCCTGACAGCCTGCCATCTTCTGACGATGGGCATCCAGAATGACATCGTACTCGTTCAGCATGCGGTGAATGTCGCCCAGACGGTCGTTGCCCGTGACGAGCGCCTCGACACCACGACGATGCACGAGCGCGTCGAGGAGTGTCTTCTGCCAGGCTCGCACCGTCGCCACGTCCTCGTGGATCTGCTGGCTCAGTTCGGCCACGCGCGCACGCAGCTGGACCTCGCGATGGTGCACCATCTGTTCCTCGGCCTTGACGTCATCAAGGGCACGTTCGAGGAGATCGCCGACGAGGTTCATTTGCGCCAGCACCACCGAGCGTGGCTGTGCGCACAGGTGGCCGCGGTGACAGTCGGCGACAGCGTCCGGCAAGCGTGCGAAGGTTGTCGCCTTGTCGTCCGCGCCACCGTCGCCGCCGCCGCCGTTCGTGCCGAGTGACCAGCCTTGACCGCCGGCGAGGAGTGCCGACTGGAGCAGCGACGCGACGCTTGCCACCACCGTGAACTGACGCGGACACAACGACGACGATGACGACGACGATGCGGATGGTGTCGTGTGTCGGCGACGGTGCGAGGCCGCCGGAGCACTCAGCCGCGCCAGCTCGGGGGCCACGACAATCTCCCGCACACCGAGGGCGAGGCTGGCGCCCGTGACATCGTACGGAAGACGCAGCGCCAGAGGTGCCGGCACACGCCCATCGGCCGTCCGCTGCACGGGAAGGCGCAGGGCCTCTGTACGCCGACACGACGGCTCGCAGCAGGGTGGTCGCCAGTACGTCCAGCCCTGACGGGCGACATCCCAGATGGGGAGGGCGACCACGTACGCCGCCGCATCATCCTGACCATAGCGGATGAGCAGCAGGTTGCCTTGGGTCTCCATGTGCACCATGTGCGACGTCGACGGGACGGCCGGGGAGAGGAGCGAGGCGACCGGCAAGGCAGGGCCGAGCTGCACCGTGAAGCCGCGTGCTGACGGACCACCGCCGCGCGTGGCGTGCACATTGCGTGCCACCAAGTCCGGTTCATCCAGGTAGACGCCCTTCAAGGCCCCGCTTGACCAGCACACCGTGGCCACGCAAAGACCGGTGTCGTCGTCCAGCACGGCTGCGCTGAGGCGCAGCGCTTGCTCGTCAATCGCCCGCGATGGGGAGGCCACGAGGTGGTGGAGAATCGGCACGCCGGCCCGACGCGGCGCCTTGGCCTCGGCCTCGAGATGGAGACGTCCATCCGGATAGGGCACCTCTGTGCGTCGGGGCAGGCAGTTGTCGTCGAGCCGCAGACTGAAGATGTCCCCACTGCTGCTGAGCAGGAGCACTACCGGCGCACGCGAGCGCGAGGCGGGCACGATGCACATGTCCACCACGTCAAACGGACACGTCGGACAATCGCGCTCGCGACGGAGTGCGACGGGCAACGCACGGCCACCACCATCTCGCCCTTCTTGATGCACCAGGGCCAGTGCCGAGACGGGGCTGGTGACAGCGACAATGTCGCGGCCAAAGGGCGGGGCGGGGTGAAACAACGTCGTGCTCGCCAGGGCGTCGACGCCGCGCGTCCCGTCACCTTCTGCGGTCGCACCTGCCGCCGCGACCGCACAAGGTGACGCCTGCGCCAGTGTGAGGGCGGAAGAAGACGCGGCGACGGCGGTGTGTGGCGCTGAGCGTGATGGCGGCTGCGGAGGCGGGGGACGAAGCAGAGAGGAGAGGTGCTGCGACATGGTCGTGCGCACGTCCACGTGAAGTTGGTGCGACGATGACGTGGCGTCCTCGTCCGTGCCGCCGTGGCCACCGCCTTTTTCACCACGGTGAGCTGTGCGCGGTCGCTCCGTCAACGCGAGCCGCGTGCCGGCGGGGTTTGTCGTGGTCTCGCCGACCACGCTTGTTGACATCGATGCCCGTCCACGCTCACCCGCCGCGCGTCCATCGTGCCAGGCGTAGGTGTGGTCTGGTTGGCCATAGGCGTTCAGCGGTAACGGACCTCGTCGGGACACGGTCGAGCGCGACGCCTCCTTCTCGGCATCTTCCGTGGTGGTGCCGCGTCTTGTGGTGGTGGTGGTCTCTGTGCGCGCGTCAGTGTGCGTGCCGGCGCTGTCCCGGCGACTGCCCGTGCCATGTGCCGCATCGTCGTCGTCCTCTGCGCGGGCGTAGCGACGCAGCAAGGGCACAAGGTCCAGTCGCACCGCGTGCGGGTAGACCACGCCAAAGCGGGCGTACGCGGTGTCGTAGCTCACCAATTCACCACTGGCCAGGAGCAGCAGGAGCACATTGGGGCGGTCCGGGTACCAGCAGAGACTGCGCACGAGGGTGTCGGTCTCGAACTCGCAGACCATATCGAAGCCGTTGCGGCCAATGTCGAAGATGTAGTGGTGACGGAGCTGATTGCTAATGGCAATGATTTGCTGCCCATCAGGCGCGGCGAAGAGCGCGTGGCGACGCACCGCGGAATGCGGCTGGCGTGCCTCGCGCGCGACACCGTGATGACCAAGATCGTCCGCGTCGGCCTCCCCTTCGTCGTCGCTCCGGCCCGATGACGAGCTCGCCGAGGAGACAACAAGGTCGGCGTCCTCGGCGGCCTCAGAGCGCTTCACCGAGAAACCCACGCCGAGTTGGTCCCCGGCTGTGATGCGCGCGACGCTGTCCGTCTGGGCCGCGCGCGCGGAGAGCTCGTTCAAGTAGCGTGTCAAGACATCCGCGTCGCTGAGCAGCGAGGACTTGGGTGTGAGCCGCACGCGTCTTTCCAGAGTGATGGCCTCGCGCTGCTCATCGGCTGGGAAGGCGCTGGTGAACAAAAAGAGATGTTCGTCGTCATCTTGAGTGGCAATGACGAACGTGTCATTGCCAATGTGGACGGCACCGTTCGATCGCATGTGACGGCGTCTCTCTCTCTCTCTCTCTCCCTCTCTGTCTGATATTACTTTTTCTTTTCTGTTTATTTTCCGCTCTGCGTGTCCTTTCTATGAGTGTGACGGAAATGAACCAATCGGGCACCACTTGTTCGTATTTTCAGGTAATTGAAAGCAAAAAAAAAAAACACAGTGAGGAAAAGAAAGAGAGGAGGGTGAAATAGAGAACGCTGTGCGGGGAAGGAAGATACACGTTGAGTTTGTGCTCGGGGTTGCTCCCTATGCCTCCCTTGCCATCCCTCTGTGTGTGTCTGCGCGCAGGCCAGACTGCGCATCGATCGCAGTGTGATGCGTGCCGGCACACTAACCAAACATTAGACCAGCGAGGACTGAAATGGCCGAGAAAAAGACGCGCCGCGTCCGCCAGTCGCAGCGTCTGCGGAGTGAAGGACAGTCTGTCAAACAGAAGATGACGTTCGCGCAGCCGGCGTCAGACGATCGGAACATTCTTCCTTCTTTCTCAGTCACGGCAAATTTGTGAATCTGATCTTTTCTTTTTTTTTTGTGAATCTCGAGTATTGTTTTTCAAAGGGCAATCGGTACATACATACATTCTAGATGAGTGAAAAGAAGAAAACATAAACATAAAAAAAGACAGAGGGTAAGAGGAGGGAGATTGTTCAAAGAACACCAAAATGAACAGAATGTAAAGAAGAAAAAAAAAACAGAAAAAAAAAGAGCCAAGAGGGTGAATGAAGAAAGTTCGACTCGGACACATCTTTACGTCCTCATTTTCCTTTTGTTTTCTGCTTGTCGAGCCACCACGGTTTCCTTTGCTCCATTCTCTTGTTGCGCAACCTTTTCCGCACAGTACAGCCACTAAAAGAAAAGGAAGAGAACAAAGGAAGATAGTATTTGCGTAAATTGTACATAGCCGTAGATCACCTTTGCTTTTCTTTTTCTCTTCTTCTCTTTTGCGATGTCAAGAAGCCAAAGAGAACGCTGAAAAAAAAAAAAGGAAAGAGTTCCGGCGTACACGTGGCTGGTGCAGGCTTCGAAGAAGAGACAAAAAAAGCACCACAAAAAGAACGTGTGAGGCTGCCCCATCAGAGATCGTTTCCTCGAAAAGAAAATTATTTTCAAGCAAAAAAACACAAAGTGAAGTCGCAGACAATCGCAAAAGGAAAAATAGCAATGTGACCATCACACAAACAGACAAACACACACACACACGCACGCACCAGTCATGAGTGGCAACAGCAAAAAAAAAAAAGCATCTGGGAGAAGCTTTTTTCTTCTTCTTCTTGCTGACTCCTTGGATGATGTGAGCAAGTTGTTGATGTTTTTCTCTAGTGTTGTTGTTGTTTTCCGTTCTGTGTGCTGTTTTGTCATGTGTCTGTTTTTTTTTTTTCGTTCTTCTTCCGTCAAACCTTCATCATGCGATTTTTCTTTTTAATACATAATATCACCCGACGGCACATTGTACACGGAGAGCTTGATGTGACCATCCACAGAGCACGGACGCTCCGGCACCATCGCGGCCGGGCACACGTGACGCATGCCCAGTGCCGGGGGCTGCTGGTACGCGTCCGCGTTGGTCGTGCCAAAGTCGCGGTTCTCGGGCAGCGCCTTGGGGAGGGCCGACGCGTCACGCGGCTGAAAGCGAGACAGAGGCACCTCCTTGGGCTGGTACTCCGCCGTGTACGTCGTGACGCCCTCGAACGGGATCTCCTGACGCGCGCCGTCGTCGTTCTTGCAGCTCTTGGGCGGCCTGGGGAGCGCGCCGCGACCGAGGAGATCGTTGACCGGCTCCTCGGCGGAGCCCTTGGTCGTGTCGTACGTGCCCTTGAGCTTGGGCAGCGCCTCCTGCTTGCGCTGCACGCGGTTGTACTCGGGCATATAGCCCGGGTACGCGGCGCGGTTCGTCGTCGTGCCCTCAAACGGCAGCGGCTCGGCGAGCTCGGCGCGCGGCTTGTAGCTCTCGGCAGGGCGAGGGGCCTTGCCGGCGAGCTGGTCGGCGGCCTCCTGGTTCATCGTGCGGAAGTGACCGGGCTCGGCCTGCGTCGGGTGCACGGTGGCGCGTGGGCGACGCGCACGCTCGCGCTCGGCCTGCTTGGGGACGTACTCGTCGCGGTACGTCGTGTTGCCGACGAACGGGACCTTCACGCCGGGGCAGTGATGCTTGCCACACTCACAGATACGGCAGATGCACGTGCGGCCATCACCGTAGTCGAGGCTAGCAATAGAGTGAAGCTGCGTCATGGTTGCGTAAGACGGTGCTTTTTTTCGTAGTATGCTTTTTCTTTTTAATTCTGGTCTTCTGACGCTTTCTTTCTTTTTGGAGAATCTCTTTTACGCAGTTGCAAAGGAGAACGGAAAGAGGATAAAGGAGAGAAGGGTTGAAAAAAAAAAAAAGAAGATGTAGTCTGGGTGAAAGGAGAAGAAAAAGGAAAGAAGTTACAGGAAGTTGCTGATTGTGATTGACAGAGTTAGCCGGTGTAAACGGGAAAAAGAAATCTCTAAAACAAAAACAACAACAAGGCAGAAAGGAAGGAATAAGAAGAGTTGAATGAGATGGGAAGGTTTCGCACGGACAGTAGAGAAGAGGAAGCGCACACAGGCGAATGCCTGCTCAACTTGATCAGGCTGTAGTTCTTCTTCGCTGATACCCAACTTAGGTACTCACAGTTTACCACGTGCCAGCGCTGTCATTTTGTTTTCCAAGTATGTACCTTGACCAAATATTGGGGTGTGAGAGGAGTGAAAGAAAAACAGAATTGAGGAAATCAAAAAATGTGAACGCAAAAAAAAAAATATCTAGTCGACATGAGATAGGCAACAACAAGAGTGAGATAAAAAAAGAGAAATGCCACAATAAAAAACAAAAAAAAGCAAGTGAACCAACAACAACAAAAAAAAAAAATGTCATTACCATAACTTCATGATACATTGCTGTCGATGACGAACTGCGCGCTCAAAAAAGGATACATTAAGTTCGATTTTTTTTTTGCTTTCTCTTTGCGCGGGTGGCGAGGAGTGAAAGGTCGCAGCACTTTCGCCACCGTATTTTCTTCTTTTACACACATCCATTGCGTTGTTGCGTTTGTGTGTGTGTGTGTGTGTGTGTGTGTGTGCCTTGTTGATCCACCATATTTTGTTTTTTTTACCTTTTTTCTTTTTTATTCTTATTCAATGTACATTCGTTTTCCTTCTTCATTGTGGCTGGCCTTATTCGTTTTCAGCGTTTCACTCAGTTCGTGCGCTGCTGCATGCGCACAATGCGCGTGGACAGCTCGGGGAGCGACAACGTCTCAAAGTTCACGACCTTCGTGGGGCCCCGAGACGCGCTCACGGTTGCCGTGCCACCCTTGGCGAGGTGCACCGTCACCTCCGGCTTCGTCGACCGCAGACCCATGTGCTGGCAGCCCGTGTCCGCCACCGCCCCGTTCGAAGACGCATGACTAAAAATAGAGGGCACGTCGTCGTCGTCGTCGTCCTCACGGCACGCCATACCCTGTGGTGTGGCGGACGCTCCATGCATGGTCGCCATGCCCTCCTCGCCATCCTGTGTGGTGCGCGAACGACGCTGTTGATCGGCCTCCAGACGCGCGACCGCTTCCCGACGGGCCTCACGCGCCGACGCGGGTCGCTGCGAGTCGGCGAGAAAGTAGTTCGCCTCCGACGTGGCCTCCCGCCGCTTCTGTGCCTCGCTCTGTGGACCATGATGGGAGCTGTAGCTGCCCACCCACGGCGGCATCGTCGCCGCGGACAAGTCCGGTCGCGCCGGCAGAACGCGATGTCGATCGACGCCCGGACAGTACACGGCGCCATCGCGGCCTTCGGGAAAGACGACCTCATGACCGCGCTGATGCATCACACAGCCGTAGGTGCCGCTGCCGTACATCGCCTCCGGGTACACCTTGGGCTGCGACAGCGCCAGCACGCGCGCCGTGCGCTGCTTCATCGCTGCCCGCTCCGTTGCCGTCACGTGCTTCGGTGCGCTGTTGCTGCCGCGACGCTGACTTTGACGCAGGTGACGCTGGGCATCCCGCTTCTCGCGCTGGACAATCGCGGCATCGATCGCGTCCTTCTCGGCCTGGCGGGCCTCGGCCGCGGCCAGGTCCGCCGCGCGGAAGCGTTCAATCCGCGCTTGCTCGGCTGCCTGCTCCGCGGGCAACTCCTGCGCACGAACAATGCCACGTACGCGAGCTGCATCCTCCTTGTGGATGAGGGCGGTGTGGTTGTCGTACTGCGCCTGCGTGTAGAAAGCGGTGCGGCCCATCGTGAGTGCTTGTACGTGTGTGTGTGTGTATGTGTGTATGTGTGTATGTGTGTGTGTGTGTGTGCTTTACGCGGGGTCTTGTGCAGTGACAGGCCAGACTCGACACAGGCAAACAAGAAGAAAAAGTAGAAAAAAAAGGTGTGTGAGTGTAGCAATCAATTCAGTAGGTACAGTGAAAGTGAATGAGCTTTCCGGTCAAGAGCGAGGCGTACCACAACACGTAGAGGGCGAGAGAGGGAGAGAGTGGAAAGAGCTAGGTGACGAGAATACTGGAGAGGTGTGCTTTTGCTTGACTCGTGCGTGCACAGTGTATGAAGCCAAGTCGGCGAATCAGTCGTGAAGACATCACAACCACAGTCACAGGGGAAAGCACGTGACCAAAGTCCAACTACACAAGAGACGTAAAGCTGCTAATGCGTGTCCATGATTGCCAGCCACACTTGGCTTTTCCCTGTCCCTGATGGCTGCACAAGATCGACGGAGCACTCCACATAGTTACTTTGCGAAAATTTGGAAAGAAGATGAACAGAGAAAAGAAAAAAAAAAGGAGAAAACAAAGTAGAGCATGCGTACGTGTGTACATACGCCTGTCGTGGGGTCAGAAGAACAGCTAGAAAAGAAAAAGAAACAAGAGAGGACGGGGGTTGCAATCAATTGCTTCTTCAATTAATCCATCTCCAATTCAACAGGAGAAGAAGAACACTGGCGCCGGACACAGCAACATAGATTCTGAACCGGCTTTCTTCACAGGACGAAGGAAGCAAGGAGTGTGTATGGCGCTTTACTTAAAGACGCATTTGGAAAAAACAACAAAACGAGATTGATGTGGTTAGATTTGTGCGTGTTAGCACTGACTACTTGCCGATGGGGACATGACTCTTGCTCCCTTTCCTGTTCTCTCACACTCGTCGTTAGCGAGTGAGCGGAAGGGAAAGAGAGTCATGTAGAGGTATCGAGCATAGTAAATCTGGTTTCTTCTTCGGAAAAAAAAGTGTCCCGGTCAAGTTGGTGGCAGACGCACACGCGCACACAGACAGACAGAAGCCAACACACAACCGCAATCAATAGCGATCATGTGCGCCTGTGTGAACGGGGAAAACACAGGATAGGGGAGGAGCGGCACAAAAAAGTGACAGTGTGCCACCACCAGCAGCAACAACCTAGAGGAGTTTCAACCCTAATGGAAGCGATCAACGGAAAGAAAGAAAAACAAAAAAGAGGACTGCAGTACTGGTACGCAGAGCGAGAAGAAACGAGAGGGGGTAGGGAAGAGGAGGTCAAGGAGAAAATGAAAATCGCTTTTTTTGTTGTTTGCGATGGAAAAAACAACAACAACAACAAGAAGAAAAAAAAAGAAAACACACAGAACGGAATCGAATAGACGATCACACTACTGCGTGATGAACAGCGTTGTACCACTGTGAGCCAGAAAAAAAAAAGAGAAAAGAGAATGAAGGAAAGGACGCTTAACCTTAGTTCACACCGAGAACAACGGCGAGCTGCAAGAGACCACCCACAGCGCAACCAGCAAGGAGGCAGACATCTGTCAGCTGACTTGCCACAATGCGCTCGCCGTAGGTCTGCAGTCCGGGCGTTGCCGGGCTGTACACCATCGACAGCGTGCCGACAAAGCCCGTGCTGATTCCCATCAGCGCGGTGATCACGTAGGCGGCCGCCTGAGAGGGGATCTTGTGGAAAGCACAGAGCATGAGCAGGGGAATGAAGATGATGCGCACCACCGAAGCGATGACAAGAACCTTGCGAGGAGGCCACAGCTTCTTCCACATGGAGAGCACGCGACCGATGAGGTCACCAAAGTTGTACACGGCCATGATCAGCGTTGAAAACCAGGCACTTGTGCTGTCGACGGCGACCAGAATACCAGGGTACATCAGGTAGGTAACGAGAAACGTCAGGAAGCACGAGATCAACGTCGGGTACACAATCTTGATGACAGGCCACACGCGCACCTGCTGAAGCACCTCCGCAGAGGTGGCCATCTCCACTTGCTGGATCACATCACTCTCCTGAAGAGCGAGCTCCTTCTGCGAGGCCGTGTTCGCCGGCGAGACTTCCACATCAGCAATGCGGCCCTCCGCAGGCTCATTCACACTGTCTTCGTCGCCCTCCACGGGCGTGAGAGGCGCACCAGCATCCAGCTCGGGATCGCGCACAGTGCCGCGCTCGGCAGGGCGGTAGATGTTCTGCAGAGGGCTGCGGTGCGAGCGGAACTCGGCGACGAAGCTCTTCGCGTACGGGTTCACCATGAGCATGACGACAAAGACGGCGGCGATGGCGATGATGCTGAGGGAGATGGAGAAGTAAATGACCGACTGGTTGAGGATAGACTTGTAGGAGGTCGACATCGTACCAAGCAGAATGATCTGCATAATCGACACGAGCGCACCAGAGAGGGGCACACCGATCATAGCGCCGGACAGAAACTTGGCGGGAAACGGACCGAACAATGCGTAGCTGGTGTTCTCAAAGTACGCGCGGCCAGTACCACCGATGAAGGCGGCCATGACCAAGCCGGCCAGTGCTGCCGTCTCATTGCGGCACGTGTGCGGCATAATGGCGACGATGAGCATCTCAGCAAGCATAAGCAGACTGGCCATCATCAGACGAAACATGAGCGAGAAGCGCTGCAGAAACTTGGTGAGGTTCGTGGGCTCCAGAAGCATCTGCGTCACCTGCGTGACGACCGTGTAGATGGTCAGAATGTTCTTCCATGCGCTGGGGTTCTTCGGCACAACGTCCTCATCACCATAGATGTACTTGTAGTAGTCGAGCATGAAGCTGGGGGCGGAGTTCACTGCATTGATGCCCATAATCATGCTGACGCCAGCCATCAAGGTAGTGATGAACACAACCAGCTCTGCACACGAGTGAAACGACAGGCAAGGCATTGAAGAAGGAGGGATCGTTTGTATCTTTAGTTTTTTTATTTTTGGAAGGAGCAGATCGCGGAGACCGAAATGGGAAGGACGTCTGAAAGAGGTGTGCGGAAAACGGTGATGACCTTAGAGTGTCACTGGCTGCTCAGAAATGGTTAAGCTATGCAAACGTGAATGGACAAAGAAAGGGAAAAGGAAGGGAAAGCGAGAGAGAGAGAGAGAGAGAGAGAGATAGTAAGTGAGTGAGTGAGTGAGGGAGGATAATACATATGAAAGCAACACGTCTAGTGGATTGATGTGGTGATGATATCGCACCAAGACAACTGAATAGAACGTGTGCTCATTAAAGCTGTATCCCTTGACCTCACGGCTCGCCTCTCGTGATGTTCCCATGTGTGTGTGTGGGGGGGGGGGGGGGGGCGCGGATTTTTNNNCCCCGCGGATTTTTGTTTTTTGTTGTTGTTCTGCCCATCGACGTCTGATGACGCGCGGAAGACGGACTATATCGCGAGCAGTCACGCTGTCAAGATCTGAAAAGGAACAAACAGAGAAAAGAGAGAAAGGGGGAAAAAAAAAAGAAAAAGAAAAAATTAGTGGCCACGGCGGCGGATAACGGACGCAGGTGAAGAACGTAGCCAGGAAAAAAACAAAACAAGAATGCGGCTCTGATGGAACAGTTTACCAACGAGGAAAAAAAAAAGAACACAGCAAAGAACAAAAAGAGTGTGAGCGCGATCAATTGCTCCTTCACTTCATCCCTCTCCGAATGAACGGGAGAAGAAGAGCACTGGCGCCGGACACAGCAACATAGATTCTGAATCGACTTTCTTCACAGGACGAAGGAAGCAATGAATAGGAATGGTGCTTTATTTAAAGACAGATTTGAGGAAAAGAGAAAGCAAAAACGAGATTGATGTGGCTAGTTTTGTGCGTATTAGCACTGACTACTCATCGACGGGGCCAAGACTCCTTCTCCTTTTCCTCCTCTCTCACACTAATCGTTGGCGCGTGAAGAGGAGAGAGAGAGAGAGAGTCATGAAAAGTCACCGAACATAGTCAATATGGGTTCTGCTCCGGGAAATATTCTCGATCAAGTTGATGGCAGACACACATTCACACACCAAAGAGAAAAACAAGATACGGGAGGGGCGGTGCTGGCGAGTGACTATTTCCCACCGCCAGCAACAAAAAACCGAGAGGAGTTCCAACCCTAATGGAAGCGTCCAACGGAAAGAAAGAAAAACAAAAAAGAGGATTGCAGTACTGGTACGCAGAGCGAGAAGAAACGAGAGGGGGTAGGGAAGAGGAGGTCAAGGAGAAAATGTACATCGCATTTTCTTTTTTTTGTTTGCGATGAAACATAAGGAACAAGAAACAAAAGCGAAATAAAAAAAAAGAAAAAATGGCACACAGAACGGAATCGAATAGACGATCACACTACTGCGTAATGAACAGCGTTGTAGAACTGTTAACCAAAAAAAAAAAGGGGGTTACGCGATTAATTGAATCACCAAAAATAAAAAAGAAAGAAAGAAAGAAAGAAAGAAAGAAAGAAAGAAAGAAAGAAAGAAAGAAAGAAAGAAAGAAAGAGAGGGAAGAAAGGGAAGAAAGGAGGAACACTTGTCTTAGTTCACACCGAGAACAACGGCGAGCTGCAAGAGACCACCCACAGCGCAACCAGCAAGGATGCACACATCAGTCAGTTGACTTGCCACAATGCGCTCGCCATAGGTCTGCAGTCCAGGGGTCTCAGGGCTGTACACCATCGACAGCGTGCCGATAAAACCATTGCTGATGCCCATCAATGCGGTGAACACGTAGGCGGCCGCCTGAGAGGGGATCTTGCCGAACGCGCAGAGCATGAGCAGGGGAATGAAGATGATGCGCACCACCGAAGCGATGACAAGAACCTTGCGAGGAGGCCACAGCTTCTTCCACAGCGAGAGCAGACGGCCGGTGAGATCGCCAAAGTTGAACACAGCCATGATCAGCGTCGTAAACCAGGCACTGGCGCTATCAGCAGCAATGAGAATACCAGGATACAACAGGTAGGTGACGAGAAACGTCATGAAGCACGAGATCAACGTCGGGTACACAATCTTGATAACAGGCCACACGCGCACCTGCTGAAGCATCTCCGCAGAGGTGGCCATCTCCACTTGCTGGACCACGTCCTGTTCCTGAAGAGCGAGCTCCTTCTGCGCGTCCGCGTTTGCCGGCGAGTTGTCTGAGTCTGCGATGTGGCCCTCCGCAGGCTCGTTCACGCTGTCTTCGTCGCCCTCCACGGGCGTGAGAGGCGCGCCAGCATCCAGCTCGGGATCGCGCACTGTGCCGCGCTCGGCAGGGCGGTAGATGTTCTGCAGAGGGCTGCGGTGCGAGCGGAACTCGGCGACGAAGCGCTTCGCGTACGGGTTCACCGTGAGCATGACGACAAAGACGGCGGCGATGGCGATGATGCTGAGGGAGATGGAGAAGTAAATGACCGACTGGTTGAGCAGAGACTTGTAGGAGGTCGACATCGTACCAAGCAGAATGATCTGCATAATCGACACGAGCGCACCAGAGAGGGGCACGCCGATCATAGCGCCGGCCAGGTACTTGGAAGGAAACGGGCCGTACAGCGCGTAGCTGGTGTTCTCAAAGTACGCGCGGCCGACTCCGCCAACGAAGGCGGCCATGACCAAACCGACCAGTGCTGCCGTCTCATTGCGGCACGTGTGCGGCATAATGGCGACGATGAGCATCTCAGCAAGCATGAGCAGACTGGCCATCATCAGACGAAACGTGAGCGAGAAGCGCTGCAGAAACTTGGTGAGGTTCGTGGGCTCCAGAAGCATCTGCGTCACCTGCGTGACGACCGTATAGATGGTCAGAATATTCTTCCATGCGCTGGGGCTACTGGGTACGGCGTCCTCATCACCATAGATGTACTTGTAGTAGTCGAGCATGAAGCTGGGGGCGGAGTTCACTGCATTGATGCCTATAATCATGCTGACACCAACCATCAAGCTGGTGATGAACGCAAGCAGCTCTGCACACGAGTGAAAGGTGAGAAAAGACATCGGGGGGGACCGTTTGTATCTGTTTGTTTCTTTAGTTTTGTTTTTTGTTTTTGAAAGGGAGCAGAGCGTCAAGACCGAAACAGGAAGGACGTCTGGAAGAGGTGAAAGACGGTGATGACTTTAGAGTGTCACTGGCTGCTCACAAATGAGTAAGCTAGTCAAACAGAACAACCGGTAAATAGACAACAACAAAAAAGAAGCAGTGATAGGGGTGAGGGGAGAAAACATATAGAGTAAATGTGCGCACAGTTGATGTGGCACTGCTCCGCCACAAAGTGTGCAGAAGAAAACGTGACAGTCGCAGTGACACATGGCTGACAGTAGAGCTGTGTGTGCCCTTCCTCTGCTACTTGTTCCATGTGATTATCTCACGTGTGTGTCCACACACTTTTTTTTTTTTGGTTCTACCCATCGACGCCTGATGGCGCGTGGAAGACGGGCTATATCGCAAGGAGTCACGTTGTCAAGATCCGAAAAGAAGCAAACAGAGAAAAGAGAGAGGGGGAAAAAAAGAAAAAGAAATTAGTGGCGCTGGCGGAGGATAACGGACGTGGGTGAAGAACGAAGCCTTGAAAAAAGAAAAAAACACAAGAATGCGGTTCTGATAGAACCGTTTACCAAAGAGAGAGAGAGAGAAAAAAAGAAAGAGTATGCGCACGTGTATGTATACGCATACGAGGAAATAACAAAGAAAAAAACAGCAAAAAAAAACGTGATCGCGATCAATTGCTCCTTCACTTAATCCCTCTCCAAATCAACAGGAGTCGAAGAGCAGCACAAACCGGACCAAAGAAAAAACCTTGGCCCGACTCTCTCTCTCTCTTCACGGGACGGAGGAAGGAAGGAATATGTTAGAGGGTTTTCTTACAAAAACACATTATGCGAAAAGAAAAAACGGTAAAGAGAAAAATGCGAAAAGAAAACGTTGGGCGTGTTTGGACTCACTGTCAACACTGTCAAGATTCTCTTTTTTCCCCCTCCTCTTCTTCTTCTTCCTGTCACTCCCTCGCAGTAGCCATCAACGAGAGAACAAAAAAGGGTAATGCGGAGTCATCACCCCTTGTAAAAGGTCTTTTCCTTTTTTCAATAGTAACGGAAAATACTGGTCACGTTGATGGCAGACCACACAGCGCTGCATAGGTAAGCGCTGGTGCACATACAGACAAAAGGTCAAATACACAACCGCAATCAACAGCGATCGTGCGTGCATATGAGGGGGTGAACGATGAAGAGACTGTGGAAGAACAAACAAAAGCTGCAGCACTGGTATGCAGGACGAGAGGAAACAGACGTGAGGACAAGGAGGTCATGGGAGGGACGAACGCCACGAAAATTCCCGTTTTTTTTTTGTTCTTGTTCAACGAAGCAAAGGAAAGAAAGAAAGCAAAATGAAAGAAAAATGAAAAAGGTGTCAAACGTAATGGAGTAAGTGATCGCGCTATTGCGTGAGGAACAGTATTACTTTACTTTTAATCAAAAACAAGAAAACAAAAAGGAGAAGCGAACACAACAATTGACGGTCTGTTAAAAAATGAAGAGATGGAAGAAAAAAAAAAGACACTTGTCTTAGTTCACACCGAGAACAATGGCGAGCTGCAGAAGCCCACCCACAGCGCAACCGACAAGCAAGCACACACCCGTCAGCTGGCCGGCCACAATGCGCTCGCCGTAGGTCTGCAGTCCGGGGGTCTCAGGGCTGTACACCATCGTCAGCGTGCCGACAAAACCGTTGCTCAGGCCCATCAGAATCGTGAACACGTAGGCGGCCGCCTGAGAGGGGATCTTGTGGAAAGCACACAGCATGAGCAGGGGAATGAAGATGATGCGCGCGATGGAGGCAATGAGGAGAACCATACGAGGAGGCCACAGCTTCTTCCACATGGAGAGCAGACGGCCAATGAGGTCACCAAAGTTGTACACGGCCATGATCAGCGTAATGAACCAGTTATCTGTGTTATCCACGGCAATGAGAATACCAGGGTACATCAGGTAGGTGACGACAAACGTCATGAAGCAGGCAATCATCATCGGGTAGACCTTCTTGATGACAGGCCACACGCGCACCTGCTGAAGCAGCTCCGCAGAGGTGGCCACATCCACTTGCTGGACCACGTCATCTTCGTGAAGGGCAAGCTCCTTCTGTGTCGCGGCAGAATCGCTGATGGGGATCTCGTCGCCGTTCAGCGGCGAGGGGTCAAAGTCGGCAATGTGGCCTTCCGCCGGCTCGTTCAGGTTCATGCTGTCCTCGTCGCCGTCCACGGGCGTGAGAGGCGCACCTGCGTTCAGCTGCGGATCGCGCACAGTGCCGCGTTCGGCAGGGCAGTAGATGTTGTGCAAGGGACTGCGGTTCGAGCGGTACTCGGCGACGAAGCTCTTCGCGTACGGGTTCACCGTGAGCAGCAAAACACAGAACGTCGTGAGTGCGATGAGGCCAATGGAGATGGAGAAGTAAATGACCGACTGGCTGAGGAGGGAGCTGTACGTGTACGGCATCGCGGCGAGAAGAATGATCTGCAGAATCGACACAATCGCACCAGAGAGGGGCACGCCGATCATGACGCCGGTGAGGTACTTGGAAGGAAACGGGCCGTACAGCGCGTAGCTGGTGTTCTCAAAGTACGCGCGGCCAATGCCGCCAACGAAACCCGCCATGATGAGACCGACCAGCGCTGCCGTTTCGCTGTGGCACGTGTGCGGCATAATGACAATGACGAGCAGCTCGGCAAGCATGAACAGGCTTGAGATCACCAGGCGAAACGTGAGCGAGAAGCGCTGCAGAAACTTGGTGAGGTTCGTGGGCTCCAGAAGCATCTGCGTCACCTGCGTCACGACCGTATAGATGGTCAGAATATTCTTCCATGCACTGGGGTTCTTGGACACGGCGTTCTCATCGCCGTAGATGTACTTGTAGTAGTCGAGCATGAAGCTGGGGGCGGAGTTCACTGCGTTGACGCCCATAATCATGCTGATACCGACTAGCATGCTGGTGATGAACACCATCAGCTCGGCACACGAGTGAAAGGTGAGAAAAGACATTGTGAGGAAAGGATGGTATATTTCTGAATTGATGTCGCTGTGTTTCTGTCACGTTGCTTTTGAACAGGACTCGACGTGGAAACTGAGAACAGTAAAGGCGTGCGAAATAAAAAAAACACGGGGAAAAAAGAAGTTGTGTTCTTAGTGTTTCACTTGCTGCCCGCAAATGGTTAAACTAGTCAAACGCAACGAGGATACATAGACAACGAAAGGAAGGGAGTGATAGAGAGAGAGAGAAAGAGAAGAAAGCATATGAAAGCATATGAAAGACAAATGTGTGTCGAACGCCGTGCAACTCCTGCACAACAGGCGCGGAGGAAAAAAACAAAAGAAAAAAGAGTGACCCATGGCAGCGGCACCCGGACGCTCCGTACACTTGTGTCGTTGGTCACTCCGACGTGCCTCTGATGATTGCCACACAATGCGTGTCCACGCACGTTCTGTTTTGTTTTGTTTGTTTTGTTCTGTCCAGGAGCACCGCACGGCACTCCGCGAGCGGAGAGGGGCACGGGTAAACGAGTCGACTAGTCATGAGACGTCATTCGCGGCTCTTGTTCCGTGCGAGGGGCCCGCGCGCACCCCTGTATTCTGGTTTCGGTATTTCACGTTGAGGGGTACAATTTACGATGCAGCACATTGACGCCCCGGCCGTACCGCCAAGGCTGCTACGGGTGTGGTGGGGCGGGATTTTAAAAAGAAGAAGAAAACACTAGGAATGGACAGACTGCCTTGCGGCCTGGAGCCGAGAGAGAGAGAGGGATGTGTATTTGACCGTGTTCACTGGACATCACCTCTCAATATGGGTATTTTGCACGGCTCCTGATCATTGATCATTGATTTAGTCTTCCATTTCTACGACCGTCAACAACGAATCAGACAAAAGAAAAAGAAAATTTGTCGTGCAAAAGGAAGCACGTGCCTTGTGTCGAGGAGTCAGCACAAGAGAACGCCGTGAACGGATTGCACAGAAAGCATGGTGAAAGCAGGGGGACGGGGGAGGTCAACGGGGGGAGGTCAACAGAAAAGAAAGAAAAAGAAAGTAAACGCGTCAGCCGATGATGATGTGTGGAGCGGTGGTGGGCAGGATTGCGTACGCGTGTCACTTACAGCACTGGCTCAGCAGCTTCCGCAACATCATAAGGCACCGCACCTCTGTTTGCAGAAAAAACCACAAGATGACAGCAAAATGAGGTGCCAACGCCGTGATGTACAAGCACAGGTAAAGACGGTCTCCAGAGATTGCGCGGCGTTCGATCAAGTCAACGCACGTGCTCTGCACCACAAGAGGCTCGCGACGACCAGTGAAGTCGCACACAGGGCACTGCTCTGACCCGAAAGCCCCCGGACGGAGCAGGTGCATATTCACATTCTGGTACTCGCACAGCACAGGGCCGCCCGAGCAGCGGTGAGCCTCCATGAACGCGCACGTCTTGTCACTCTGTGTGTAGGCCGCGCCCCAGCTTTGAAGCACCTGGTCTCTGATCTTCCCTTTAGGGGGAATGCGGTACGCAAGATTGTCACTGGCCTCACCGGACACGTAAACAAAAGCCATGCAAAGATACAAAAATGCCACGAAGGCTATGCCAGTGCGCGTTAACCCCCAGATATACTTTGCCTTGAGTGGGAAGGCTTTCACGGGAGGTTCGGCGCTGTCGTCGTCGCTGATCGCAGCGGTGACAGGCACGGACGACTTGTACGCATCGTCAGTCAATGCCACCATTGTGGTGTTCTGAGAAGTTGAGGCAGCGTCACCGGCGGCAGAGGGTGTCTCAAGAAGCAGGTCCTCATTGTCCGTTCCAACGTCACGGATACAAGGAAGTTTGTCCGTGCGGTTAGCCCACTCCACGATACGGCGCAGTACATCCCAAGCACCGGCAGTGGCCAGGAGCAACATGCCAAAGCAGAGATGAAATTGCACCCGCGGAAGCGCCACCAGGCGGGTGCCAGTGATCTCTTCAAGATCAATAGCCTCCGTCACGAAGAACGAGTAGAACGGCACGGCAATGGCAGCCAGGACAACGAGCATCACCTCCAAAACAAGGAGAAGCGTGTTGGTCACGGCATTGTTGAATAGGCAAGCGCAGGCGCTTGTGTCCGTGTGGCTCGCAGGCTCCATGAGTGGTCTTGTGCGTCTTGGCTGTTTTGTTTTTTTACTTTTACTTTTGCTTTTGCTTTTTTTTTTTTGATTGGGGTTCCAGCGAGGGAATGGGGGGGGGGGGGGGGGACTGAATGAGCGAGCGCACAGAGAAGTTGAGGCGGAGGGCGGGCATAAGAGAGGAAGGGAGAAAGGGAGGAGAAGAGAACGAGATGCTGCACAGTGCGCGTGGGGTGGGGGCGGCCAAGGGACTCGGTCAGCCAGTGCGATCACACGTCCGCCACGAGCCCCGGTTTGCACCAGCTGCTGCGTATGTGTGTCAGGACAAAAGGGAATACACAACGGTGGATCAGTTGGGTGCATCGGAGAGGGGCACGGGTAAACGAGTCGACTAGTCATGAGACGTCATTCGCGGCTCTTGTTCCGTGCGAGGGGCCCGCGCGCACCCCTGTATTCTGGTTTCGGTATTTCACGTTGAGCGGCACAATTTACGATGCAGTAGATCGACGCCCCGGCCGTACCGCCAAGGCTGCTACGGGTGCGGTGGGCGGGATTTTAAAAAGAAGAAGAAAACACTAGGAATGGACAGACTGCCTTGCGGCCTGGAGCCGAGAGAGAGAGAGGGATGTGTATTTGACCGTGTTCACTGGACATCACCTCTCAATATGGGTATTTTGCACGGCTCCTGATCATTGATCATTGATTTAGTCTTCCATTTCTACGACCGTCAACAACGAATCAGACAAAAGAAAAAGAAAACAATAGCAATAACAGGACAGCACACATCGGGGAGAGAAAACAGGAGTGCTTACGGAGTCACGCTCACCACTGGCGACCTGCCGTCATTCCGTGCTTAGCGAAGCATAAAAAGAATAAGCAATTTTGAAGAAAACGAAAATGGTGGGAAACGAAATGGAGCACGTGTCGGTGGCATTGTGTGATACACAAGGTTACTCAAAGTTGAGTCGAAAACAAAAAGAAAAAAGTGAGAAAAAGAAAACTGAGCAGAAAAAAAAAACGGGAAAGAACTGCCAGGGAAACAGAACAGGAGTGTTGAGCAGGTCGCACCCAGGATTTACGACGTGTCGCAAAACCAGTCCACACCGAGGACAATGGAAAGCTGCAAGAGGCTACCCACAGCGCAACCGGCAAGCAAGCACATGCGCGTCAGCTGGCCCGCCACAATGCGCTCGGCGTCGATCTCCAGGCCTGGTGTCTCGGGGCTCTTCACCATGGTCAGCGCGCCGACAAATTGGTGGCTCATGCACAACAGTACAATGATGGTCACGAACGTTCCAGGTGTAAGCTTCTGGACGGCGCACAGCACGAGCAGGGGAATGAAGATGATCTGCACCACAGAGACAATAACAATGGCGATGCGAGGAGCCTGGCGCCAGTCTCTCAGGATTAACGCAAATACGGTGAAGTTGACCGCGTGGTACAAGAACATTGTGCCCGTCATAAAAACCCCATTCGCGCGATTGCCGGCGATGAGAACGCCAGGGTACACCGAATATGTGACGGCAAACGTCAAGAAGCAGGCAATCATCATCGGGTAGACCTTGTCGATGACAGACCACACACACACTTCCTGGGGCAGCTGCGGGGAGGTGGCCATCTCCAGTTGCAGAACAATGCCCTCTTCCGGAGGAGCGAGTCCCCGTTGTGCGTCCGTGCTCACATAGGAGGTGCTGGAGTCGGCGATGCTGCCCTTCGCACGTTCATCCACGTTCGTGGGGCTGCCAACGTCCACGATTGTCAGTGACGCACCGGTGCTTCGCCACGGGTCGGGCACGATGCCGCGCACGGCAGGACGGTCGATGTTGTGCAAGGGACTGCGGTGCGAGCGGTACTCGGCCACAAACCGCTTCGCGTACGGGTTCACCGTGAGCATCATGATGAGCATCGTCGTGAGGGCGATAAGGCCAATGGAGATGGAGAAGTAAATGACCGACTGGTTGAGGACGGAGGTGTACGTATACGGCTTCATGGAGAGCGCAAAAATCATCATCACCCACACAAACCAACTGGAGAACGCCACGCCGAACATGATGTCCCTCAAGGGCTCCGATTCGGAGGGAAACAAGCTGCACAGCGCGTAGCCGGCATGCACAAAGTACGCGCGGCCGGTACCGCCAACGAAGGCGGCCATAATGAGACCGACCAGTGCTGCCGTTTCGCTGTGGCACGTGTGCGGCATAATGACGACGATGAGCAGCTCGGCAACCATGAGCAGGCTTGAGGTCACCAAGCGAAACGTGAGCGAGAAGCGCTGCAGGAACTCGGTGAAGTTCGTGGGCTCCAGAAGCATCTGCGTCACCTGCGTCACGAGCGTGTAAATGGTCAGAATGTTCCTCCATGCGCCGGGGTTACTGGGTACGGCGTTCTCATCGCCGTAGATGTACTTGTAGTAGTCGAGCATGAAGCTGGGGGAGGAGTTCACTGTGTTGATGCCCATAATCATGCTGACGCCAATCATCACGCTGGTGATGCGCATCATCTCCTTCGCATTCGCGTCACACGTCAGGCAAGACATTGTGAGGAAAGGATGGTATATTTCTGAATTGATGTCGCTGTGCTTCTGTCAAGTTGCTTTTGAACAGGACTCGACGTAGAAGCTGAGAACAGTAAAGGCGTGCAAAATAAAAAACAAACGGGGGAAAAAAAGAAGTAGTGTTCGTAGTGTTTCACTTGCTGCCCGCAAATGGTTAAGCTAGTCAAACGGAAACAAAAACTACACATGATTTTTAAAAAACAGAATGAAGAGTGAAGATGAGTGAGAGAGAATGAATAAAAGACAAAAGACAAGTGCAGTGCACAGGGTGCGAGCCGCCTCGGCGTCGTCGGCCAAGTACCATTGTTTCGTGCGCGCAGTTGTTGCTCTGCAAAAAATGCCGAGGCGAGCATCGGTTGCCAAGACAACAGTTTTTTTTTTGTGGGGACGCCATGTCACTCGCATGCCATGTGCGTCTGTGTGGATGTTCGCAAACATGTGTGTCTGTGTATTCGTGTGGCCAAGGCCCTCACCGTGTTAATCGTGCAATAATTCAAATAATCATAACAAGTGCCGAAGAAACAGCAAAACGAAAATCAGAAAATACTGTACTGCACAGTGTGTGTGTGTGTGTGTGTGTGTGAGGGAGATGTGACCGACTCCAACACGTGCTTCTGCTTTTCTTTCTTTCGTTCTTCGTCGTGACACCACGCTTTTTTTTTGTTCACCCAGCGTCTTCCTCTCTCTCTCTCTCTCGCGCGCGTGCGCGCGTGAAATGTCTGCTAGACGCGGCCGTAATAGGCCTTGAGGGCCTCGCGCAACATGGGGCTCTCCACGTTGGGCTGAGCAAGGGCAATCACTTCCGTCGCCGTGACACCGCGCAGCCAGCGATTTGTGTTGGTGCAGAAGTAACTGTACTGACCGCCGACAAAGAGCGCGTCAAAGCAAGCCCAGTTGCCGCCACCGTTCTTTTCGTTGCTGTTGCTGCTGCTGCTGCTGCTGCTGCCTATATTCGTGCGCGTGCATGCCCGACCAAGATCCGCCGGCCACGTGTACGGCACGCGGTAGCCCTCCTGCAGATTCGACGTCCGCTGATGCACGAGCGCCTTGACCATCTCCGCCTCCTCGTCACTGCCGGGTGTCTGCGCATCCGTGAAGTACAGCTTGCGAATAGGCACCGGCACATCCCACCAAATGGGCAGCACGAGCACGTAGTCCACATGCACGGCCGCTGCCGCCGCCGCCGGCGTGATCGCCGTTTGGCGAGCCATATCACGCACGAGTTTCTGGAAGAGTTCCTCGCAGAGGTCCTCGTCGTACGGGACATCGAGTGTCAGCAAGAGCGGCCGCCGTGCGCTGTTCACCGTGACGGAGCGGTACATCTCGATTGGGTCCACGTGCAGCGCGCTGCCCAGACTGCCAAAGAAACGGTCCGTGTCGTAGAAGGCGGAGCAGAAGAAGTTTGGGTGCTCGACCTCCTCCTCCAGACTGGACGGACGCGCGAGATCAACCGGCGAGGTGCTCACCTCGGCGTGCGTGACCTTCGCGTCAAACTGTCCAGCCCGCGGACTGCCCATGTACGCGTTGATCGGCGAGGCGCACAAGTCCATCACGTGGTACCCGGCAGCGTGCAGGTGCTGCTTCAACGAGGTGTCGGCGCAGAGCTGCAGCGAGCCCGTGCTGAGCGTGGCCTCGTAGCGCAGCACCACTGTGGCGGCCCGATACTCGGCGAGGGCCTCTGAGCTCAGCTGGGACGCGTATTGAAGAGCCTCGGCAGGGGCCGACACGTGCGCGTACGTGCGCACGAGCTTCTCCCACGCGGCAAGCGGAACCGACGCACTCACGCGCGGCATCGGGTGACCCCGGCCACACGTGCGCGACGAGGCGGCCGTCGCGGACGGCTGATCCGCACCGCGCTGAATGGTCACCTCAATCAGCGGCCCGTGAATGCGCTTCTGACTTGGTGTCCGCCGCGCATCCTCCTCATCGAGACGACGAATGACGGGGCGAAAGGCCTTGTCGTAGCCCACCAGCTGTTGCATCTGCGCCGACACAGCGGCTTCGGCTGCCGCGCAGCGTTGTGGCAGCTGGAACGCGGACACCAGCTCACGAATGGCCTCCACAGCCTTGGTGTCGCTCACACCGTTGCTCTTCAAGGTAAGGTCGCGAAGCAGCTGCTCGTCGTACGACTGACCCCCGGCGCTGCACTTGGCGGCGGGAATGGATGCGAAGACGCGCGCCGAGGGGAAAAAAAAGAGCGCACGCATGTCTTCTTCAGCAGGCACGCGCGCGACTTGCGAGAGCACCCACTTGCCCAGCGCCTCTTGGCTGTAGCGCCAGAGCTTCTTCGGTTCTTGCCAGGTGACCAGACGCGGGCGGCTGTTGAGCGCGGCAAGGAAGTCCGTGCGAATGACGGCCCACTGCTCGGCGATCAAGACTTCGCGGTGAAAGGCAGTCTGCGGGTGGAAGGCATCCACAACATCACCATCGGCCGTGCGTTTCATGGGTGCGTCAACGAAGCCGGAAAAAGAAAAAAAAACTCCAAGCGAATAGGAGGAAAAGAAGGGAAAAGAAACAAACAAAATAGGAATAGGGGACTAGGGAAGTGCGGTCGTCGCACACTGCTAGCCACATCAAGTGTTGTACGTGCGTGTGTGAGTGTGAAAGAAATAGAGGGAGAAAGAGGGAGATGTTGTGAATGCAGAAGAGAGTACAATGGAGAAGACATTTTTTGTTTTTTTGAACTGAGGTGCGTCACGAGGGCACACAGCAGGACCGTCAAGTCGTAGCATGTCTTTCTATCTAGTTTTATTGTTTGGTTCCTTCTCTGACAAAAGCAGAGAGAGAGAGAGTGATGGAGTGATGGAGACACGATAGCAAGCATGAGGAGAAAGAAGAAAAGAAAAAAAAACGCAACCTCACTCGCACCGTCTCAGGCACGCGTGGCCTGTGCGGCCGCGTGGAGCGTGTCCCAGAGGTTCGTAAAGAGGGAGCCAACGCTGTCGGCCATGACATTCTGCAAAAACTGCGTGGCCTGTGCGTTCGTCAGGTCCAGTCGAAGTTTCTCTTGCACACGCAGCACATTCGCACGCGGGTCCTGTGAGGCCGCGGCGGCTGCCGCACCCGCACCGGCACCGCTGACAGACGTGGCAGACGCTCTCGTGGCAGTGGCTGCGCCGCTCCCACCCGTCCGCATCGGCGGCGTCAAGGACGGCTCCTCGGCGAGCGGCTGCGCGGCACCGGTGAGCTGCGGCATGCCATTTGCGTAGACCATCAGCTGAATCGTGTACAGCAGCAGCGCGGCGTGCTTGCGCAGCGTGTGGTACGCGCTGCAGCAGTAGGAGCGAAAGGCGTGATAGCCTCTGCTCTGTGGACCGCCAAGGGCCTCGATCATCTCCGCGTTGATTTTCATCGGCGGCGCGAATGGCTTCGGGTCGTAGCCAAGCATGTAGGCAAAGTCAATGTGCAGCAGCCGGCCGTCGCGCGTGAGTAGGATGTTCTCCAGATGCCTGTCGCCGATGCCGAGGACAAAGGTGATGATTGAGTAGCCGGCGAAGCTCTGCGTGAAGCGCTCCATCGCGGATTCGAGCGCCTCGGCGCTGCGGTGGAACCGGCGCAAGTACCCGCGCACGTCCTTTTGCACGCTCTGGAACGTCACCACATCGGGCACCATCTCAATCAAGCCCGCGTGCGCGCCGGTCGCGACCACCGAGTACGGCGTCAGACACAAGTCCAGACCGTCCAGTCGCAGCACCGTGTCGATGAGTCGAATGAGTTGCAGCACCAGCTGATCCTGGCGGACCTCGTCGTTCCACTTGTACATGATCGCCATGGGGAACACCACCGGGGCCGCCCCCGTGGTGGCCGTTGTTGTTGAAGTGGGGGCCGCCCCGAGCGCCGCGAACGTTCCGGGACGGATGGGAGGCGCAGGGGAGCTTGTCTCTCGCCTACGGTCGGCGTCGCGCGGCATCGCCAGCGGCCGGCGGACCATCGCGGCGAGGAGGTGCGCCTCGGTCGGCAGATCGCCACCACCGAGCCCGTCTGGACTGGGCAAGGACGCGGCTCCCCTCGTCGTGGCCGGGGCGGGCAGTGTCAGGCGCGTGCCCAACAGGCTGACCTGAAAGGGCAGCGTCGCGCTCTTGAACATGAAGAAGGACTGCGGCACCACGCCGTACAGCGCAATGGCAGGATGGGTGGGCAGCGTGATGGGCGCGTAGGGCAGTGCTGTCGTCGCGGCGGTCTCTCTGACTGCCACAAGAGAGCCCGGCAAGGAGGCGTCCGTCGCCATCGCAGCCTCACTACCACCACCACCACCACCACTACTGAGGCCCTCCTCGCGTTTATCAAAGAGCGCCTTGAGGCCACACCCCTTCTTCTCCAGCAGCCGCTGGCCGACCTCGTTCTTCAAGGTCCGGTCACCGCCGGACTTCTCCACCTGTGCGGCGAGGGCGTGCAGCCAGCGCTCGGCTCGCTGCTCCTGGCGCAGCAGCGCCACAAAGTAGGGTTGGTGCCTTTGCAGGGCCTGCTGATGACGCTCGCGCCATGCCGTGAACGGACCCACCACCGCCGGCAGCAACAACGCGGCGGCGGAGGCCGAGGTGGTGGTTGTGTTCTTGCCGATTTGGCGGGCAGCGAGGATGCGCTGCTCCTCCTCCGCCTCCACGGTGGCCGTCCAGAACAGCGCGCTGCACAGCTCCCAGCTCGCGAGGCTTCGGTGAATCAGAAAGCTGCCGAGTTCACGTTCTGCGGGGTCGTCGAAGAGCATGGCCTGGAGGAGCGGCACCGCGAAGAGCGTCAAGTGCGCGTCCGACTCGCGGGCGAGCAGGCGCACGGCGTACTGACGCACGGCTCGGACGCCGTAGAACTCGCAGGACAGGCATGCGAGCACATCGGCGAACCCAATTGGCTTCCACAATGGGATCAGCGCCTCCGCCGCGCGGCGCACCGCGGAGGCCTGGGAGCCACGCCACGACACGCTGCGCATAAACGGCAAAAAGTAGCGAGCATCGTGTCGAATAAACTCGCGATACTGCCACAGCAGCGACGCTTCCTGCACGCGCAACGGCTCCAGCTGCACGGGCGGGTGTTGTCGCAGCAGCCGCGTCAGACGTTGTCGATCGGCGTAGTCGGGCACGGCGGAGGTGTGGCTGTCGCTGAGAAAAAGAGACCGCGCCTGCAAGGTGGCGACGGACTCGCTCCACGCGTGGTGGTGCACGTCCTTATAGCGATCCACGAAAGGGCGAAAGATCGTCGGGGCAAAGGCGCTGGACAAGGTGCGTGGACCGGCACGAGGGGTGGACGACGGTGCCAGCGATGTCGAGGTAGCCTGTGGTGCGGCCCTGGCGGCCGGTGGGGGTGGCGAAGACGCTGCCAGGCCGTCCACCAACAGCGGAAACTGCACAATGGGCAGTCGATTGCTGGCGAGCGGAAACGCCAGGTGCACCTGGCCGATCACATCTTGTGCGGCGTGATCGCGGCCAAGGACACCGTGTGCCGACAGCGACGACGACGACGACAACAACAACGTCGACGGGGCCTGTCGATAGGTCTGGCCGAGATGCTGCTCCGTCACCAGGTCCAGCCACGGGATGCTCTGCAGACGACCCGTGCGCAGCTGCTCAGAGGCGCGGAGGGCCAGGACAGCTGGCCCCACCTCTCCATGACACGCCCGACTATCCGTGACATGCGACCTTGTTGTCGATTGCGTGGGGGCGAGGGAAAAGAGATGCGACCCGGTTCGTAACTCGCCTGACGGGGAAAAGGGAAAAACCCTGGCCACCGCGCAGGGCTGCCAGGCGTCGTCCACGACGTCCAATGATCGAGGCGACCGCGCAGCAGCAGCGGCCTGGGCACGCAGCCCAGCCGAGGCCGACCACACCGTACAGCGCACGTCGGCATCGAGAGGCACATCGCTCAGCGGGAGAGGAAGCGTGAGCCACTCGTCCAAGCGCCAGACAATCCTGGACGAGCCTTGGGACGGTGTCTCGGTGTCCACGGACGAGTGCGTCAGCGGCGGGTCTGTTGTACACCGCGTGCCGTGCGTGCAGATGGCGGAATACACGAGAGGCGTAAGGGCCTCGCCGAGGTAGCACACCTGACACGCAACCATCACACTGGGTAGCTCTTCGTCCTCACACTCGTATCCTTTCGTGACGCTGGCCCACGTATCTTTCAGCTCAATTGCGGTGAGGTGGAAGCGCAAGGAGGTACACTGAAGGTCATTCGAGGCGATGAAATAGCCCGGCTGTCGTCGCCACGCGTCACTCAAGATGGCGCACGCCTCGCTCTGGGCACCCCCGACATCGCAAGGACTGTCGATCTGACCGCCTTGGAGAATGGAAATGAGAACATCCGTGTTGGTTGTCATCCCTCCTTTTCTGCTTTCTTCCCCTCTCTTCTTCTTCGTCGCCTTTCTTTCTTTTTGTTGCTGTTGGGCTATGAAGTAAAAACAAGACACACACACACACGCACACACATCACAATACATATGAAAAGTGGAGGAAGTGGAGAGAAAGGTGCGGCGGGAGACGATACGAATGAACAGACAAGGTGAGCAACGGAGATCCTACCCACACTGCCTCCCGCAAGGAAAGCAGTTCTTTGGATTTACCAATTTTGGGGTTTGTTTTTTTGTTGTGCGAGTGCAGTGTTCATCCCCCAGAGGTGCCTGTGGGCGAGGAGAGCAGTGCGCGGCATACAGTGAAAAACAGTGTCTGTGCGACTTCGCGAAAGTTTTGTTTTGCATTGTTTTGTTTTGCAGTTACCAAATGCGTGCGACTCAGTTTACATTTCTTCGGAGTTGAGTACTCCGCCACATTCACGTCATGCTGCTTGCTTGAAGAGGACTGGGGGGTGATTGTCTTTACGGCTAGTAGCCGGCTTCACGCACAAGGGACATGTACGAGGACGCGACTGCGCCACGCTCTGGCTTCTTGTTCTGAATGCCCATCGCCGCCTCCTCCTCCGCATGAGCCGGTCCGGCCCCGCCACTGCCAGCGCCTGTCGCGGCCTTGTTCGCCGAGGGTGGCGTCAGGTGCAACAAGCCGTACAGCACGTCGCGCGCCTGACGAATCGCCGTCGCGTCGGTGCCATCCCACTGCGTGGCCAGCAGATGCGCCATGGCACGTTGATAGTCCTCGTTCGACGGCCCCGACCCCTCGCTCAGACAAGCAGAAGAAGCAGCAGAAGAAGAAGAAGAGGAAGAAGAGGAAGAGGAGGAGGAGAGAACCAACAATGACGTGTACAGGTCTGTGGCCACCTTCTGGCGGACCTTGGGGTAGCGGCTGGCGATCATGGTCAGCGTCAGCGTCCACGCCGACGTGCGGGCCTCGACATTCGGGCTGCGGCACAGGCTCGTCAAGAGCGAGACGAGCGGCAGCAGCACGGTGATGTGCACGGCGAAATGCTTGAGCTCGTGACGCAACACCTCGACCATGGCCACGTGACAGCTCGCGTCAAAGGTGCCCTGATTGAGGCACACGTCCACGACTCGACTCAGCGGCACGAGCACGCGCTCGCTGTGCACGTACGTGGAGGCGACTGTCACCAGGTACGCGGAGAGACGCGCCTGGCACGCAGCGGGGGTTTCCGTGTCGACAGCAGGGGCGGCCTCTGCGCGCGCGACGGTGAGCAGCGCGTGCTGTGCCGGCTCGCGCACGTGAGCAGAGACATCGCCCGCGGACACAACCAAACCTTCCATGGCCGAGAGACCAAAGACAGACGCGCACGGGGCCGTCAACAGCGTCGGCGCGACCACCGCGAACACCTGTGACGGCACCGCCCAATCCAGCGAGGTGGAGACCGTCGTCCGCAGGGCCTCGCACGCCAGTCGGGTTGCGGTGGTGTTGGCCGCCATCCTTGTCGCGTCATTGTCGGGGTCCTTATTGTCTGATGCGGACAAGAAGGCGTTAAAGACGGTGTTGCCATGTGTCACCAGAAGTTCGCACAAGGCCTGACCCGCCGCCCGGCGCACGCGGTCGAGCTTCTCCATCGCTGCCTTCACGATGCCCTGCAAGGCCTGCACGGCGAGGTCAGACGGCATGTCTGCCCGACCGGCTCCGTGAAGAAGCACACCGGGTAACACCTGCAGCACGGCGACGCGGACAAACGAGCCCACGTCGCCGCGCTTGTCGACCGCGTAGTCCTGCAAGGCCGCCAAGAGCGTGTGCACGACGGACACCCGCGAGGCGACGTCGTTCTTGTCCTTGCGGAGTGGCACACGCACCACCACGGCACCGAGCGAGTGGACGGCGTTGCGGCGACCTTCGGCATCGGCGAGCTCGGGGTCTTCGTTTGGGTGCACCAGGCACGCGTCGCACAGCACGCACACGACGCGCGCCGCGTACACCACCTCCTCCTTCGCCTCCTCATCGGAGTTTCCGCCTTCATGGACGTCGGCAGGCACGGCGGCGATCAGCAGGGGCAGCGGCAGGCCGCCCATCGCCGCCAAGAAACCACGCCGCTCCAGCGGCGACGTCCCCGACGCACAGCCGGCGAGCATCTTCGCGAGCATCTTCTCGTGAAATGGAGCCTGAAACGACGGGTAGTACACGGCGGCGAACTGCCGGAACGTCTCTGCCGCGGTCAGCTGGAGCCACTCCAGCAAGTTCTTCCACGTGTCCTCCAGAAAGGTCTGGCAGCGGCCGAGCGTCTTGGCCTGTGTGGTGGCGCCGCTCACCTTGGTCACCGTGACGGTCTCCGGCAGCGGAAAGTGCACCGTGGCAAAGGCCCGCAGGAGCGCACACATGGCATCGCGAATGAACTCACCTCCACGCGAGCGAAACAGCCGCGCGGCATCGAGCCGCGTGAGCACCTCCGCGAGTGCCTGGCGCGCGCTCTCGTCCCAGACAGTCACAGGCAGACGGGCCACCAGCGCGGCGAGGCCCAACACGGCACCGTGCCGCACCGCCACGACGTCGTCCACCACACGCCCCAGCAGCACGGGCAGCACCTGCGCCACACGCACGGCGAGCGCGCTGTCGTTGCCGCCCTCGAGCGCGCAAAGGTCGCCCAGTGCGATGGCGGCCACGCCGCGCACGCGGCGATCCCAGTGAAGGAGCTTGGTGTCGAGCAGCGCCGTGATCATGCTCGGACGATAGGCGGCGTAGACCGCCACACGCGGGGCTACGACCTCGTACGCGTTCGTCAGAGAAGCGAGCGAGAAAAAGTCCATCGAGGTGACCAAATCAATGCCGTCGGGGAAGTTGCCGAGACGACCGACGCACTCCTGGAACGCGGCAGCCGCGGCGCGACGGACGTTGACCTCGCGGTCAAACACGGCAGTGACAACGAGGCTGGCGCTCAGTCGATGCACGTGGGCTTCAATATCCACCGCATCGTAGGCGCGCGCAATGGACCAGCACGTGTAACACGCCGCATCGCGCACGTGCGCGCCGACGCTGTAGGTCCCTTTGCTGAGGTCAAACGTCAAGCCTCGCGCCATGGTGTCCATGACCTGCGGGAGTTGCTCAGCGCTGATCATGCTACGGCGGCACAGCTCCGCAAGGGCCAAGAGTCCGCCGTGCCACTGGCTGTCGCTGTACGCGCTGCTGAAGGCATCGGCCATGAGGGCCTCGATCACCTCCTCCGCCATCGGACCGGGCAGACGCGCGCACACGCGACCGACGCCCTTCGCGGCGCTCCACCGCACAATCGTGTCGCGGTGTCCAATGGCTTCGAGCAAGGCGCCAATGCCGTCCTCCAGAGCCTCTTCATCGCCCTCAATCACCGTTTCGCTGGCGGCCACGACGTCCTCTGCGGACGCCTGCTCTGAGTGGGCGCCCCCACGACGGCCCTCCTCCCCACCGCGGCTCGCCATCAAGTTTGCCGACAAGGAGGCGACGTGCCGCTGGTAGCGCCAGTTGGCTCTTGTGTTGCGCAACATGGAGAGCACGAGCCTCTGCACGACCTTGATGGCCGTCTTGCACAGCAGCGCATCGGAGGCACGGGCGCGAAAGAGGTCAGTGACGCGACTCAGCAGACCTGCGCTCGCGTACACGACCAGCTCTTCGCGCTTGCCCAGCTTCATCGTCTTGGCGACCGCGAGCAGCACACCTGGGAAGAGAAACGCCTTGTGCGAGGTCGCTGTCGTGGCCTCCAACGCGTCCACCAACTTCATCATGGAGTCAGTCTGGTCGCCCTTCCCTTCCTCCTCCTCCTCCTTCGCTCCTGTCGTCGGGGCGAGCACGCGCTCTGCGTAGTGGAAAAAGGCATCGCGGTGACGGCGGCTATCAGGCCGCGTCAGCAGGCGTGCCGTGAGTAGTGCCGCACCTTCGCGGCATTTGGACGTATCCGCCAGAAAGCCAGCGGCGGTGATCAAGAGTGCATCCGACAAGGACGATGATGATGTTGACGATGTTGATGACGATGACCCTGCTGGTGGGAGGCTGTGAGAGAGGTTGGTGTCGATCAGATTCAGATTGAACGGCACGAGAACCAGGTTCGACAGCCACAGAAGCAGGCAGTAGCGCACCTCCCACTCACGCTGGCGAGCGGGGTCGAGCTTCCAGTGGCGAAGCGCGTAGAAGACGTCCTCGTAGTGCTTCGTGTCGTTGGGAAAGTAGCTCGTGCAGGCCTTTTCACGGGCCGTCTTGACGAGAAGGTAGATCGCCCGACACACCAGGTGTAGCGCGTTCTTCGGTGCGTCTGCGTCGAACATATCAAAGTTCTGACCCAGCTCGTTTGCCTGCACGATAAAACGGCTGCCGTTTTCCACAGAAGGCGACCCGGCAGACGTGACCGGTGGTGCAGCGTCAGCAGTTTGTTCTTGCTGTTTTTGTGGCGATGTCGGCTGTGGCTGCCACCACGTTTCAGCCGAGGGCAAGTAGTGGCAGAGGAGGGCGACCAGGGGCTCCATCAATGCCTCCAGGTACGGGTGCAGCAAGTACGAGTTCTCCTGATAGCGCTCGAGGATGGCCGCGAACTTGACCTCGATCAGGGCCGCCACACCCTCAGGGTCTTGGCCAATCGTGGGGAGCAGTGTCGTGCGGTCGGCGGGCAGCATCGCCTTCACGCGCGCCAGCAGCTCCTGGCAGGTGGCCTCCTCCTCGAAAAAGGACGGGCCGCAATCTTCGTCGGCGGCCTCCTCGGGGACCGCGCCGTGCTCGTCCTCGTCAAGAGGCGGTGCGTCCTGCACGTCGAGTGGCGACGTCGGCGCCGGCACGGGTAGCTCGCCACAATCGAGATCCATGTGTTGCGAACGAATAATGTTTTTTTGTTTTTTTGTGTTTTTTTTGTGAGTGCAGACGATGACTCGTTGGCGTATCGCTTGCTTCCTTCTCGGCAGAATATCGCAATGAAAACAGGGGAGGGAAGGGGCGTGGGGGGGGGGGGGAGAAAGTAATAGTGTCGGTTGCCATGAATTGATGCGATGCCTCGGATGAGCAAAACGCAGGAATAAATGCGAGACAGAGCTAATTGAATCGACGTCACTTTTTTTTTTCTTCGTTTTCGTGTTATTCTCGTCAAGTTTCCCATATTTCCTTGCACGAACCTGAGAGCAGACGACGGATGATAAGTGCATCGAAGGGGACGTGCCCTTTATTGTTCGCTGTTTTTTTTCCTTGTTTTACTTGCTGCTATACGACTGTACGTATCGGCTAGCATATGTGATAATAGACAATAAACATCACCAACACCAACACGAGAGAACAGGAGACAAAAGTTCATCGTCTGGCTCATCTCTCCATCTTACTTCGTCTTGGTGGTGAGCGTGAAGCCGTGAATCTCCTTGATTTCCTCCTTCAGTGCCTGATTCACCAGGCGGTGCTGCTGAATGAGCGGCTTGCCGTCAAACACGGGCGAGGCAATCGTGATGTTGAAGAAGCTCCCGCAGCCGCCGCTCTGGTCAAGCACCTGCACGCTCAGCACAGGCTGAAGAAGGGAGCTGTCGAGCAGCTTCTTCTCAATGTCGGCGGCCGTGTGCTGCGCCAGACGGCGTGATGCGAAGCGAAACATGAGTCCAAAAGGTGTGACAGGTGCACGGACAAACACGCACAACAAAACAGTGGTAGCACGAAAATGAGCCAAGAAATGAGCCAAGAAGAACGAGTCGCTACTCTGCAAGAACAACAACAACAACAGTCAAAGGGAAAGGAAGAGAGGTGATGGTGGGAAGAGTCTCGTTTCTTGGTTTGCAAGTGTGATTGTTGCCAGGAGTATGGGTAGCTTTCCCAGCCCGCGCCTGTGTGTGCAGTTGCACATCAAGAGTGGATTGTCCCTCCATGCTCGCGCGGTGATCGCAGACCGTGAACTCCACACAAGCTGATTGTGTGTGCACACGTATACGTGTCACGTCTTTTTTTTTTCTTGTGTGTTTCTCGCTTTGTTGTGTGTATGAGATGTGTATGTTTGTGATATCCATGGCTCACTCCGGTTGGTCTTCCCTTGCGCGCTTCTGGACTTTGCGACGACCGCCAACCACAGCTGCAGACTTGATGGGGGCGGCCTCGCGATAAAACGGTAGCGCACAAACGGGGATGTCAGCAGGCAAACGCAGCGGTGCGGTCTGCACGACTGGTCCACGCCCCCGCCCATCCACAGCCCACCGGAGCGCGGCCTTCGCGGCGGCATCGTCCAGTTCGATGATGGCATCGGTCTGGTCGAGCAGAGTGAGGGCCTCCGCCTTGAGCTTCGCGCGTACCTCGGCATCGTACGGTGTTTCAATCCAAAAAGTGGCGAAACTCGACTCGCACGGTGCGAGCGGCGGCTGCACCGGAGACGCGTACCCGTTCACCGACGCATCCTCTTCATCGTCGCTCCCACCTGCTCTAGGGATGCGGAGGGGGACGAGAATCTCGCGCGCCAGGAAGCGCAGCCAGCCAACCTTGAGTGGCTCCAGGCCAACCTCGCCGAGAAACTGAAGGATGCGGCTGATGCGCAAAAAGTTGTGTGGGTGATGACACAGATTGGTGTACTGCGCGCGCTGTTCCTCCAGCGCCGGGCTACGACGGAATGTGGCCGTGTAGAGGCGTGGGACCTCGCCAGCCGCGCCTGTGCTGCTGCCTGCACGCGTCTTCCGCGTCTTGTCTTGTGCTGCCGGTTCGGTGGATGGCGCGGGCTGCAGCGTCAGGTGCATGCCGTAGAACCGCAGCATCATGTAGAACGAGCAGAGCACATTCGCCATGGCCACACCATCGCCGCGCAGCTGGAGCACGTCGCGGTCTGTCAGGAGGGCAGCGCACGGGTTCACGCCGGTCTCGCGCAGCGGAAACAACCACTGAATGTAGTCGTGCCGGTACTCGAGCTCCGACGGCACCCATGTCGCCGTCTCGGACACCTGATAGGCACCGGAGGCACCCTTCGAGTCGCCACGGGGCAGACGCAGACCACCCAAACGAAGCAGGTCCCTCAGCGTTTCCGACCGCGGTGCGGCGTCGAGACGATCGCGAAAGAACAACCAACACGGCAGATCGTGCACGGGGCGATCGCTGTCCAACACGGCCGGACGTCGCGCGGTGCTCGGCGAGGTGGTGAGGAGGCGCTCGCGTGCGAGTCGGTACGGCTCCATGACGCGCTGGGCCTGCGCGCGGCCAAACGCCTCGACGCCGAAGCACTGGTTGAAGCGCTGCTCCAGTCGAGGGCCAGACATGCGATGTGTGTGAGAAAAGGAAAAAAAAAAGCAGTGAGTCGGACAGTATGAGAGTGAGAAGAAGAGCCAGAAAAATTGCCTTGGTTCGATGCACTGTGTGGCCAAGAAGAGTCACGTGAGCCGTGGTGACAACACTAAGCCAAACGGGAGAAACAAAAATTATAGTCGATGAGCGGCTGTATGAGCACGGCAATACGAAAGCGCACGTCGTGCTGTGTGAGTTGAAAAAGGAAAAACAAACTCGGAGAGTAGGAATGGGGGGAGGGGGGGGGGGGGGAGTAGAGCAAGACATTTTTTCAGAGTACGTATAAATGCATCACATGCCGCGACCCAGTTTTTGCGGACGCGCACACACACATATGTGCGTGACTATCTCGCCGTCAGCCACGACACGAGCAGAGCGAGAGCACACAGTGCCATCCAGGCCTAGACAGTTTGTGCCCAGTCTGGAAGACAATATGCGTGTTCAAGAAGATCCATGTGTGTCCTCTCTTTCTCTCGTGCTGCACCTGTGCAACTCTTTCCGCATAATGAGTCACCGTGGCCAGTGTATCCATGCACACATGTGCACATTCCGTTCTCTACTGAACTATCGTTGTCAAAGATTTTTTTTTTGGGAAATGATGAAAACAAGAAAAACACGGATTCAATAAAGTCTCTCAAAGAAGCTACTCTGTCTAATCCATCTGCTGCATGGCCTTGTCCGCAGAGGTGACCTTACCCTTGCCCTTGTCGGACTTGGTGGAGCGGTCCTTGCGCTCAAGGATGGCCTTGCGGTGGTGGGAGAGACGCAGCTTGGTGATCTCGACGTTGGACGCGTTGATGCCGACGGGCACGGTGGTGCTGTTGGCCTTCTCGCGGAACACCTTGTCGATGTGGATCACCCACTTCAGGCGGTAGCAGGCCGTGACCTTGCCGGACTGGCCCTTGTACGTGCCGCGCTTGACGATGACCTCGTCGTCCTTGCGGACGGGCATCGCACGGACATTGTACTTGGCGCGCAGCTCCTTGGAGAGGGGAGCGCTCATCAGAATGCGGCGCACATGGCTGGGGGCCTGGAAGTGGGCACGGCGGGCCTTGCGGCGGGAAGCGCACTTGATGCTGACCATCGTGGGGATGGGTATTATTGAGAGACTAGTAAAGACAAACAGAGGTATAGGGAAAGCAAGAGAGAGAGAGAGAGAGAAGGAGATGAAGGTAGAAACGGGTGCGACAGGAACAAGACACAGGAGAAAAGGGGAGGGGTCCAACCAGAGAGTAGAACACGCACTGTGCCAGCCGCGCAACGCGCATTTCCAGGGGGTAAAAGACTTGTCTGTCCATGGAGCGCCATCGGCTCCGTTTACCAGACAATCGTAGCATTAGAGTTGGAAAAATAAGTAGAGCCGATAATAGATATCAATAGGTTTGACGAGTACATTGAGAGAAAAAAAAAAGAACTGCATGGCTCAAAGCAACACAGTTCACTTTCCTCGTAATCGTCGTTTCACATTTTTGCCTTTTTCGTGTGGGTATGATGTTGGTATCATTTCTCGAGTACCGTGTACTTGGGGCTGGGATGCTGCGAAAACAAAACAGAATTTTCGACGCATGCCTTCTCCTTTTTTTTTTTTGAACTGTTATTGCGTGCATGTAGAAAACACAAAAAAGATGTTCGTCGTTACGGGTCAAGTACATCCTCGCACAGACACGTATCCGTGAATGTACCTCGACTTGTTTGTGGAGAGGCTGCTGCGTACTTTCGTTAATTGTCCCTCATGTTTCCCGCGCTTGTTTCTCGACTCTGATGGTCAGGCTACACGATACATAAATAGGAAAAATACAAGACAAAATCAGTAAATAGAGAGAGAAAGAAAGAAAAATAAACATGCACGACTTGTTCTTCTTTTCTGTTATTTTTGGGGCTGTGCGTTTTGTTTTTTTTGTTGGATCAGTATCCTTCTTCTTTGTTTGTTTTTCGCTTTGCGCTTTGCTGACAAGACAAGCTGTTCTTCTTGTTGTGGTGGTGATTGTTTACAGCTTGGCAATCTTGAGCGGCGCGGAGGCGTTGGGAAAACGCGTCACCAGCTTGCGGCCCACCTCGGCCACGTGCTCAGCGGTGATGCCGAACTTCTTGTACAGCTCGCCGGCAGGGGCGGACTCACCAAAGCCGGCCATGCCGACGTGCACGTGCGAGTACTTGTCCCAGCCGAAGCTCACGTAGGGCTCCACGGACACGACCGGCACGCCCTCGGGGAACACGCTCTTCTGGTAGTCCTCAGGCTGAGCGTCAAAGAGCTCCTGGCACGGCATGGACACCACCTGCACGCGCACGCCCTCGAGCTGCTTCGCCGCCGCCACCGCGAGCTCCACCTCGCTGCCGCTGGCCACAATGACCAGCTGGGGCTTGTCGCCGCCCTCGAGGATGTACGCGCCCTTCTTGACATTCTCGATCGACGAAGCCGTCTGCGGCTGCGTGTTTTGACGGCTCAGGCACAGCACGGACGGGCCGCGGGCGTTGCCAATTGCACACGCCCACGCGCCGCTGGTCTCGTTCTGATCGCACGGGCGGAACACGTGCAGGTTGGGCATCGCGCGCAACGCCGCGACCAGTTCCACCGGCTGGTGCGTCGGGCCGTCCTCGCCGAGGCCGATGCTATCGTGCGTGGCGACCCAGATGGCACGGTGGTGGCACAGCGCGGAGATGCGCACGGCACCGAGGGCGTAGCCGACAAAGTTCAAAAAGGTCGCGCCAAACGGGATGAGGCCGCCGTGTGCGTCGAGGCCGTTGAGAACGGCTCCCATCGCGTGCTCGCGGACGCCGAAGCGGAGGTAGCGGCCCTCGTAGTGGCCAGGCTCGAAGTCAACGAGCTTGGCCTCGGCGGGGCGGGTCAGGTTGCTCGGGGTGAGATCGGCAGAGCCGCCCATCAGACCCGGCAGCATGGGGAAGAGCACGCCGAGGCAGTTCTCGCTGGCCTTGCGGGTGGCGATGGACTTGCTGTTGGTGGGCAGCTTCGACTCCCAGTCGGCAGGGAGCTCACCGGCGATCTGCGCCTTGAAGGCGGCGGCCTCGGCGGGGTACTTGTGCGTGTACTCGGCCAGGCGCGCCTCCCACGCCTTCTGCTCCGCCTGGCACTTGGCGACGTGGTCCGCGAAGAAGGCGTAGACGGCGTCCTCGACGTCGTACTTCTTGGTCGGGTCGCGGCCAAAGCGAGTCTTGAGCGCGGCGATGTCCTCGTCGCCGAGCGGGGCGCCGTGCACCTTCTCTGTGCCTTCATTCTTGGAGCCGTAGCCAATCGTGGAGGACTGGATGATCAGCTTCGGCTTGCGCGCGACAGACTTGGCCTCGGCCAAGGCGGCACGAAGACCGTCAATGTTGGTGTCCGCGTGCGGCACCTCAATCACGTGGAAGCCGATGGACTCGTACTTCTTGCGCGTGTCCTCGGTGAAGGACAGGTCGGTGGAGCCGTCAATGCAGATCTTGTTGCTGTCGTACACAATGATGAGCTTGTCGAGACCGAGGTGACCGGCCAGGGAGGTGGCCTCCAAGCAGACGCCCTCCATCAGGCAGCCATCGCCACAGAAGACGTAGGTGTGGTGGTCGACAATGGACAGGTCAGGCTTGTTGAAGGTAGCCGCGAGGTGCGCCTCGGCGATCGCCAGACCGACGCTGTTCGCCACACCCTGGCCAAGAGGACCGGTGGTGACCTCGACGCTCGGGGTGAGGAAGCGCTCAGGATGGCCGGGGGTCTTGGCGCCAAGCTGGCGGAACTGCTTGAGGTCGTCAATGGTCATGTCGTAGCCGGAGAGGTGCGCGAGGGCGTACTGGAGAGCGGAGCCGTGGCCGTTGGACAGGACGAAGCGATCGCGGTCCGGCCAGTGGAAGTCCTTGCTGTTGTACTTCATCACCTCGCCCCAGAGGAGCGCGGCGACAGGGGCCATGCCCATCGGCGTGCCGGGGTGGCCGCTCTTGGCGCCTTGAACGATATCCGCCGCGAGGCAGCGAATGCAGTTTGCGACTTGATCAACAGAAGCCATTTTTTTTTTTGTGTGTGTATGCGTTCACGTTAGGGGGGAACGTTAATCAACGGTACGTGACTTAAAGTTTATCTTGAGTTGAGTGTTCGTTTGCTTGTTGGTGAAATTGCTTTGACAAAGGGGAAACAAAAGTGCACCAACGTAAAGTGAAGAGAGAGCGACGGAGATAGAGAAAGAGATGAAGAAGAGAGTGTCAGTCTGCGAACAGTGCGTGTTGGTGTATCCTGTGTGCGCGTCTGTCTTCACCACGGTTGGTCGACACCAAAACAAAAGGGGGGAGGGCGGAGCTACTCGTTGGCGCGCGCCGAGGCACTAAGGGGCGACCAGGCGCCAACAACAGACAGACAGCCAGGTGCAGAGAATGCGTCACGCTCTTGTTAACCAAGGGAGAGAGAGAGAGAGACCAGCACTCCCAACGCGCGCGCACATACACCACAGTGAGCGACAGTGCATATGAAATGAGGGCGGAAAAACAGGCCCCACCATGTGCCTGGTCTACCTCTACGCGCAACGCGGAGCTCCAGTTCAGCTCTAACGTGCGTTTTCTTTCTTTTTGTTTGGAATGTTAGTTGAAAATCAGTCAAAAAAAAAGGAGATGAGCGAGAACACGGTTAAAGAATTCGCGGACAAGGAGAAGCGAAGAGACGCACGGTCTGTGGCCTACTTCTTCTTCTTCTTCTCGAGGCGCTTCAGGTAGAACTGAGCCTCGGCACCCTCGAGCAGGACGCCATCGGAGCGGCCAGTCTGACCCGGGCGGGTCGTCAGGCGGGCCAGCAGGCGGCCGTCGCGGAGCTGGTCAGCGAGCGCCTTCTCCACCTTGTGGTGGATGCTGCGGCGGGACCACTTGCGCTTCAGCTTGTCGGACGCCTTGGTGATGTCGTACTTCTCCTCGGCGGCGGCAGCGGACTTGCCCTTCTTGGTCTTCTTGTCATCGGCGACGACCTTCTTGTCAGCGTCGAAGTCGACACCGTAGTGCTTGGCGAACCACTGCTTGAACGGCGTGGCATCGACAGCGACAATGCAGCCCTTCACCAGCGTCTTGGTACGCACCAGCTCGTTGGAGGTCGCGTTGTACACGACGTCGAGGATGCGCACGCGCTGGGAGATGGCCTCGGTGGCCCAGGCGAAGTTGCCGGTGTCCAGGCGAAGGCCGCGGAGCTTGAAGTTGCCACCGCGAGCGCGCACGGGGCTCACACGGCGGGGACCAAGACGGGTGTTACCGGGAAGGCGGCCCAGCTCGGACTTCATGCGCTTCCGGTGGATCTTGGTCTTGCCACCAGAGATCTTGCGCTTGTGGAGACGGCTGCGAACAATACCCATTGTGATGTGCTCTGTTGGGGGTGTGCGTAGATGTGTGTGTGTGTGTGTGTGTGTGTGGTGGAAGGTGAGGAGTGAATGAGGGGAAGAGGAGGAAAGTGGAAAGAGAAGAGGAGAATTAAGTGGCCGAGTGCAACGCCCAAACAAGGAGAGACAATGCTTCACTGTGAGCATTGCAGCGACACCGATATGGGCGGTGCACACCACGTTGGCACAGACGTGAATACACTCGTGGCACGTGAAGGAGGAGAAATGAGGCTGCTACACATGTGTTGACCTGGGCGAACCCGCGAGTGCGTGCGTGCGAGCATGGAGGTGTACACCGAATCGCTCCAAGTCTTTTCAACAATGACAAAACAAGAAAGTCGCCTTGTGTGTGTGTGTGTGTGTGTGTGTGTGTGTGTGTGTGTGTGTGTGTGTGTGTGTGTGTGTGTGTGTGTGTGCGTGCGTGTGTGTGCGTGCGTGTGTTTTTTAGCCGTTCCTCAAGCTAATAGAGTCGCAAACAAAACAAAAAACATTTCGAAAGAAAAGATGAACGAGTGATTCTCCAAGCCCATCAAACAACGGACCTCGTGTAGCCAAGGTGCGAGAATGGAGAAGGCTGACAGCCATGTCGACGTGTGTGCGCAACAAGAGGAACGCGAAGAAAAAAAAAAAGAAACAAGAAACGAGTCGATTGAGAGAGGTAGAGGGGGAAAAAAGGTAGGAGGGAAAACGAAAACGAGCACTTCTCTGTTTTCGTTGTTTTAACCCGTTTCCTTCGGTTTACCCTCCTTCCTCCTTCCTCCTTTCGTTATCTCTCTCTCTCTCTCTCGTATCGCTGTGCCTTGTTTACGAAGGAGCAAGGGGAGGCACAATCGTTTCCTGTGTGGGCTCAATGTACAGTCGCAGGGTATCATGGGTGAGGTACAGCTCGCGAAGTCGCAGCGGCAGCCCCTCCGCCATTTGCCTGGGCATAGCCGCGTCAATCAGCCAATCCCGCGCACTCTCGACGCCGCTCATCGGTCCCAGATAGAGCTCCGCGGTGTCGCTCATGAAGCAGCCTCTGAAGCGACCGCCAAAGACAACCATGGTGTTGCCACACATCGCGGCCACGTGACACTCGCGGCGTGAGGGACAGTGCGCGTCCACGGCGTATGCGGTGTCAAACGTGTTCGCCTCCACATGGTAAATGAAGAGGTCGTTGAGTTTTTTCCGGCCATTCCACCCGCCAAACACAATGACGCTGCCGTGGTGCACGACGGCGCTGTTGCGTGCGCGACCAAAAAGAGGTGATTGGTGTGTGAGAATCTTGCGCCAGACGCACGTGTCGAAGTGGAACATGTAGAAGTCCTCGCAGCACTCGCCAGCAGCGCTACGGCCACCAAAGACCATCATCGTGCGCTCGTGCGTGAGCGCCGTGTGAGCAGAGCGGCGCGGCGGGGGGTCGCCGAGCTGCGTGCACAGCGACCACGTGACAGAGTTGTTATCGAAGATCTGGCAGCGGAAAAGGTCGGCGAGACGCTTGTTGCTGTTGCGTCCGCCACACTTGCCACCAAAAATGTAAATGGCGTGCTCAAACACAACGGCGCTATGGCAATATCGGGTGGAGGGCGGCTGATGATCAGCCATCCGCAAGTTGTTCAGCACCACCGCCGCACAGACGCCATCCGCCTGAATCGTAAAGAGCTTGTTGAACCGACCACGACCGTTGCAGCCGCCAAAAATGTACATGCGGTCGCCCTCCCAGACCGCCGTGTGAAACGCGCGCGGTGACTGCACGTCCCCGTCCAGCGTCTTCTGGATCCACTTCTTTTCAAGCACGTCGTACTCCCAGAAGTCTTCCAGGTAGTTGGAGACGGATTCCTCCGTGTCGTTGACGCCGCCGTACACGTAGGCCTTGTCGCCTGTTGCATTGGGGCAGAATGTGTGGCCGATACGGCCAGGTGGGGCCACGTCCGACGCCACTGTTTCCCATCGCCGCGCAAGGTTGGAGAGCAACGGCATGGCGTCCCCGTCCTATCGACTGTGTCTGTGTTGTATGCTGTGTGTGCGTGTGTGCGTGTGTGCGTTGAAAATAAAATAGGCAAGCAAAGGACAGACAAAAAAAAATCAAAAAACGGCAAAAAACGGCACCGTTCGTGCAAACTAAAATACTTCTTTTTTGAACTTGGAAGGAGCAAGGGCGGTGGCACGGTGAGGAGGCACAGTTGCAGAGATGAGAGAAAAGTATGTGGAGAGAGGAAAAGAGGTTCTATTGTGAGTGTTGTTTTTATCATGAGAGACGTTCAGTGAAGAAATTAATGTCATTCGTTGTCATGTCACGTCTGCGCTGAGGAACCCATACTTGCGTTTGTGAACGCGCGAATGCGGTGGCTCTCAATGCGTAGGACACACACACATAGAAAAGCAAAGAGATACGAACTGACGTGCGAATGACGTGTCAAGGCGGCCAAGCGAAAGCCAAACATCAGAAGTACGTCCAGCTGGCATTTCGAATGAGTGAGTCAAAGGCAATGCAAACAGCGCATGTGCATGCGTGTGTTCATGTGCATGCTGCGTGTCAGCATCATCACTGCATCGGACATACCGCCTCGTGCACACTTCAGCCGTACTGTCACTCCGACACGTTGTCTCTAATTTGTTTTTGTTTGGAATGTTAGTTGAAAATCAGTCAAAAAAAAAAAGGAGATGAGCGAGAACACGGTTAAAGAATTCGCGGACAAGGAGAAGCGAAGAGACGCACGGTCTGTGGCCTACT